>JARKHS020013108.1:0-32501 GCA_030143305.2 Amblyomma americanum | reverse complement strand
ATGGTCAATGGTCTCTGGCACATTGAACAGTGATTTCAAAGTCCTTTAGTTTTCGCTGTAATTTCTCCGAGAAGCGCATAGCGGCTTTGCATAGACTAAAATTATGGTCAGTGATCATGCAGATTGCACAGTGATTCCAATTTCCTTTAGTTTTCGCTGTAATATGTCCAAGAAGCCCATAGCGGCTTTGCATAGAATAAAATAATGGTCAATGGTCTCTGGCACATTGCACAGTGATTTCAATGTCCTTTAGTTTTCGCTGTAATATGTCCGAGAAGCGCATGGCGGCTTTGCATAGAATAACATAATGGTCAATGGCCTCTGGCACATTGCACAGTGATATCAATGTCCTTTAGTTTTCGCTGTAATATGTCCGAGAAGCGCATAGCGGCTTTGCATAGAATAAAATAATGCTCAATGGTCTCTGGCACATTGCACAGTGATTTCAATGTCCTTTAGTTTTCGCTGTAATATGTCCGAGAAGCGCATAGAGGCTTTGCATAGAATAAAATAATGGTCAATGGTCTCTGGCACATAGCACAGTGATTTCAAAGTCCTTTAGTTTTCGCTGTAATTTCTCCGAGAAGCGCATAGCGGCTTTGCATAGACTAAAATTATGGTCAGTGATCAGGCAGATTGCACAGTGATTCCAATGTCCTTTAGTTTTCGCTGTAATATGTCCAAGAAACCCATAGCGGCTTTGCATAGAATAAAATAATGGTCAATGGTCTCTGGCACATTGCACAGTGATTTCAATGTCCTTTAGTTTTCGCTGCAATATGTCCAAGAAGCGCATAGCGGCTTTGCATAGAAAAAAATAATGGTCAATGGTCTCTGGCACATTGCACAGTGATTTCAATGTCCTTTAGTTTTCGCTGTAATATGTCCGAGAAGCGCATAGCGGCTTTGCATAGAATAAAATAATAGTCAATGGTCTCTGGCACATTGCACAGTAATTTCAATGTCCTTTAGTTTTCCCTGTAATTTGTCCGAGAAGCGCATAGCGGCTTCGCATAGAATAAAATAATGGTCAATGGTCTCTGGCACGTTGCAGAGTGATTTAAATGTCCTTTAGTTTTCGCTGTAATATGTCCGAGAAGCACATAGCGGCTTCGCATAGAATAAAATAATGGTGAATGGTCTCTGGCACATTGCACACTGATTTCAGTGTCCTTTAGTTTTCGCTGTAATATGTCCGAGAAGCGCATAGGGGCTTTGCATAGAATAAAATAATGGTCAATGGTCTCTGGAACATTGCACAGTGATTTCAATGTCCTTTAGTTTTCGCTGTAATATGTCCGCGAAGCGCATAGCGGCTTTGCATAGAATAAAATAATGCTCAGTGGTCTCTGGCACATTGCACAGTGATTTCAATGCCCTTTAGTTTTCGCTGTAATATGTCCGAGAAGCGCACAGCGGCTTCGCATGGAATAAAATAATGGTCAATGGTCTCTGGCACATTGCTCAGTGATTTCAATGTCCTTTAGTGTTCGCTGCAATATGTCCAAGAAGCGCATAGCGGCTTTGCATAAAAAAAATAATGGTCAATGGTCTCTGGCACATTGCACAGTGATTTCAATGTCCTTTAGTTTTCGCTGTAATATGTCCGAGAAGCGCATAGCGGCTTTGCATAGAATAATATCATGGTCAATGGTCTCTGTAACATTGGACAGTGATTTCAATGTCCTTTAGTTTTCGCTGTAATATGTCCGAGAAGCGCATAGCGGCTTCGCATAGAATAAAATAATGGTGAATGGTCTCTGGCACATTGCACAGTGATTTCAGTGTCCTTTAGTTTTCGCTGTAATATGTCCGAGAAGCGCATAGCGGCTTTGCATAGAATAAAATAATGGTCAATGGTCTCTGGAACATTGCACAGTGATTTCAATGTCCTTTAGTTTTCGCTTTAATATGTACGAGAAGAGCATAGCGGCTTTGCATAGAATAAAATAATGGTCAATAGTCTCTGGCACATTGCACAGTGATTTCAATGTCCTTTAGTTTTCGCTGTAATATGTCCGAGAAGCACATAGCGGCTTTGCATAGAATAAAATAATGGTCAATGGTCTCTGGCACATTGCACAGTGATTTCAATGTCTTTTAGTTATCGCTGTAATATGTCCGAGAAGCGCATAGCGGCTTCGCATAGAATAAAATAATGGTCAATGGTCTCTGGCACATTGCACAGTGATTTCAATGTCCTTTAGTTTTCTCTGTAATATGTCCGAAAAGCGCATAGCGGCTTCGCATAGAATAAAATAATGGTCAATGGCCTCTGGCACATTGCACAGTGATTTCAATGTCCTTTAGTTTTCGCTGTAATATGTCCGAGAAGCGCATTGCGGCTTTCCATAGAATAAAATAATGGTCAATGGTCTCTGGCACATTGAACAGTGATTTCAAAGTCCTTTAGTTTTCGCTGTAATTTCTCCGAGAAGCGCATAGCGGCTTTGCATAGACTAAAATTATGGTCAGTGATCAGGCAGATTGCACAGTGATTCCAATTTCCTTTAGTTTTCGCTGTAATATGTCCAAGAAGCCCATAGCGGCTTTGCATAGAATAAAATAATGGTCAATGGTCTCTGGCACATTGCACAGTGATTTCAATGTCCTTTAGTTTTCGCTGTAATATGTCCGAGAAGCGCATGGCGGCTTTGCATAGAATAACATAATGGTCAATGGCCTCTGGCACATTGCACAGTGATATCAATGTCCTTTAGTTTTCGCTGTAATATGTCCGAGAAGCGCATAGCGGCTTTGCATAGAATAAAATAATGCTCAATGGTCTCTGGCACATTGCACAGTGATTTCAATGTCCTTTAGTTTTCGCTGTAATATGTCCGAGAAGCGCATAGCGGCTTTGCATAGAATAAAATAATGGTCAATGGTCTCTGGCACATAGCACAGTGATTTCAAAGTCCTTTAGTTTTCGCTGTAATTTCTCCGAGAAGCGCATAGCGGCTTTGCATAGACTAAAATTATGGTCAGTGATCAGGCAGATTGCACAGTGATTCCAATGTCCTTTAGTTTTCGCTGTAATATGTCCAAGAAACCCATAGCGGCTTTGCATAGAATAAAATAATGGTCAATGGTCTCTGGCACATTGCACAGTGATTTCAATGTCCTTTAGTTTTCGCTGCAATATGTCCAAGAAGCGCATAGCGGCTTTGCATAGAAAAAAATAATGGTCAATGGTCTCTGGCACATTGCACAGTGATTTCAATGTCCTTTAGTTTTCGCTGTAATATGTCCGAGAAGCGCATAGCGGCTTTGCATAGAATAAAATAATAGTCAATGGTCTCTGGCACATTGCACAGTAATTTCAATGTCCTTTAGTTTTCCCTGTAATTTGTCCGAGAAGCGCATAGCGGCTTCGCATAGAATAAAATAATGGTCAATGGTCTCTGGCACGTTGCAGAGTGATTTAAATGTCCTTTAGTTTTCGCTGTAATATGTCCGAGAAGCACATAGCGGCTTCGCATAGAATAAAATAATGGTGAATGGTCTCTGGCACATTGCACACTGATTTCAGTGTCCTTTAGTTTTCGCTGTAATATGTCCGAGAAGCGCATAGGGGCTTTGCATAGAATAAAATAATGGTCAATGGTCTCTGGAACATTGCACAGTGATTTCAATGTCCTTTAGTTTTCGCTGTAATATGTCCGCGAAGCGCATAGCGGCTTTGCATAGAATAAAATAATGCTCAGTGGTCTCTGGCACATTGCACAGTGATTTCAATGCCCTTTAGTTTTCGCTGTAATATGTCCGAGAAGCGCACAGCGGCTTCGCATGGAATAAAATAATGGTCAATGGTCTCTGGCACATTGCTCAGTGATTTCAATGTCCTTTAGTTTTCGCTGCAATATGTCCAAGAAGCGCATAGCGGCTTTGCATAAAAAAAAATAATGGTCAATGCTCTCTGGCACATTGCACAGTGATTTCAATGTCCTTTAGTTTTCGCTGTAATATGTCCGAGAAGCGCATAGCGGCTTTGCATAGAATAAAATAATGGTCAATGGTCTCTGGCACATTGCACAGTAATTTCAATGTCCTTTAGTTTTCCCTGTAATTTGTCCGAGAAGCGCATAGCGGCTTCGCATAGAATAAAATAATGGTCAAAGGTCTCTGGCACATTGCACAGTGATTTCAATGTCCTTTAGTTTTCGCTGTAATATGTCCGCGAAGCGCATAGCGGCTTTGCATAGAATAAAATAATGCTAAATGGTCTCTGGCACATTGCACAGTGATTTCAATGTCCTTTAGTTTTCGCTGTAATATGTCCGAGAAGCGCATAGCGGCTTTGCATAGAATAAAATAATGGTCAATGGTCTCTGGCACATTGCACAGTGATTTCAATGTCCTTTAGTTTTCGCTGTAATATGTCCGAGAAGTGCATAGCGGCTTCGCATAGAATAAAATAATGGTCAATGGTCTCTGGCACATTGCACAGTGATTTCAATGTCCTTTAGTTTTCGCTGTAATATGTCCGAAAAGCGCATAGAGGCTTCGCATAGAATAAAATAATGGTCAATGGTCTCTGGCACATTGCACAGTGATTTCAATATCCTTTAGTTTTCGCTGTAATATGTCCGAGAAGCGCATAGCGGCTTCGCATAGAATAAAATAATGGTCAATGGTCTCTGGCACATTGCACAGTGATTTCAATGTCCTTTAGTTTTCGCTGTAATATGTCCGAGAAGCGCATAGCGGCTTTGCATAGCATAAAATAATGGTCAATGGTCTCTGGCACATTGCACAGTGATTTCAATGTCCTTTAGTTTTCGCTGTAATATGTCCAAGAAGCGCATAGCGGCTTTGCATAGAAAAAAATAATGGTCAATGGTCTCTGGCACATTGCACAGTGATTTAAATGTCCTTTAGTTTTCGCTTTAATATGTCCGAGAAGCGCATAGCGGCTTTGCATAGAATAAAAAAATGGTCAATGGCCTCTGGCACATTGCACAGTGCTTTCAATGTCCTTTAGTTTTCGCTGTAATATGTCCGAGAAGCGCATAGCGGCTTTGCATAGAATAAAATGATGGTCAATGGTCTCTGGCACATTGCTCAGTGATTTCAATGTCCTTTAATTTTCGCTGTAATATGTCCGAGAAACGCATAGCGGCTTCGCAAAGAATAAAATAATGGTCAATGGTCTCTAGCACATTGCACAGTGATTTCAATGTCCTTTAGTTTTCGCTGTAATGTCCGAGAAGCGCATAGCGGCTTCTCATAGAATAAAATAATGGTCAATGGTCTCTGGCACATTGCACAGTGATTTCAATGTCCTTTAGTTTTCGCTGCAATATGTCCGAGAAGCGCATAGCGGCTTCGCATAGAATAAAATAATGGTCAATGGTCTCTGGCACATTGCACAGTGATTTCAATGTCCTTTAGTTTTCGCTCTAATATGTCCGATAAGCGAATAGAGGCTTTGCATAGAATAAAATAATGGTCAATGGTCTCTGGCACATTGCACAGTGATTTCAATGTCCTTTAGTTTTCGCTGTAATATGTCCTAGAAGCGAGTAGCGGCTTCGCATAGAATAAAATAATAGTCAATGGTCTCTGGCACATTGCACAGTGATTTCAATGTCCTTTAGTTTTCGCTGTAATATGTCCGCGAAGCGCATAGCGGCTGTGCATAGAATAAAATAATGCTCAGTGGTCTCTGGCACATTGCACAGTGATTTCAATGCCCTTTAGTTTTCGCTGTAATATGTCCGAGAAGCGCACAGCGGCTTCGCATGGAATAAATTAATGGTCAATGGTCTCTGGCACATTGCACAGTGATTTCAATGTCCTTTAGTTTTCGCTGCAATATGTCCAAGAAGCGCATAGCGGCTTTGCATAGAAAAAAATAATGGTCAATGGTCTCTGGCACATTGCACAGTGATTTCAATGTCCTTTAGTTTTCGCTGTAATATGTCAGAGAAGCGCATAGCGGCTTTGCATAGATTAAAATAATGGTCAATGGTCTCTGGCACATTGCACAGTAATTTCAATGTCCTTTAGTTTTCCCTGTAATTTGTCCGAGAAGCGCATAGCGGCTTCGCATAGAATAAAATAATGGTCAATGGTCTCTGGCACGTTGCACAGTGATTTCAATGTCCTTTAGTTTTCGCTGTAATATGTCCGAGAAGCACATAGCGGCTTCGCATAGAATACAATAATGGTGAATGGTCTCTGGCACGTTGCACACTGATTTCAGTGTCCTTTAGTTTTCGCTGTAATATGTCCGAGAAGCGCATAGCGGCTTTGCATAGAATAAAATAATGGTCAATGGTCTCTGGAACATTGCACAGTGATTTCAATGTCCTTTAGTTTTCGCTTTAATATGTACGAGAAGAGCATAGCGGCTTTGCATAGAATAAAATAATGGTCAATGGTCTCTGGCACATTGCACAGTGGTTTCAATGTCCTTTAGTTTTCGCTGTAATATGTCCGAGAAGCGCATAGCGGCTTTGCATAGAATAAAATAATGGTCAATGCTCTCTGGCACATTGCACAGTGATTTCAATGTCCTTTAGTTTTCGCTGCAATATGTCCGAGAAGCGCATAGCGGCTTTGCATAGAATAAAATAATGGTCAGTGGTCTCTGGCACATTGCACAGTGATTTCAATGTCTTTTAGTTTTCGCTCTAATATGTCCGAGAAGCGAATAGCGGCTTTGCATAGAATAAAATAATGGTCAATGGTCTCTGGCACATTGCACAGTGATTTCAATGTCCTTAAGTTTTCGCTGTAATATGTCCGAGAAGCGCATAGCGGCTTTGCATAGAATAAAATAATGGTCAGTGGTCTCTGGCACATTGCACAGTGATTTCAATGTCTTTTAGTTTTCGCTCTAATATGTCCGAGAAGCGAATAGCGGCTTTGCATAGAATAAAATCATGGTCAATGGTCTCTGGAACATTGGACAGTGATTTCAATGTTCTTTAGTTTTCGCTGTAATATGTCCGAGAAGCGCATAGCGGCTTCGCATAGAATAAAATAATGGTGAATGGTCTCTGGCACATTGCACAGTGATTTCAGTGTCCTTTAGTTTTCGCTGTAATATGTCCGAGAAGCGCATAGCAGCTTTGCATAGAATAAAATAATGGTCAATGGTCTCTGGAACATTGCACAGTGATTTCAATGTCCTTTAGTTTTCGCTTTAATATGTACGAGAAGAGCATAGCGGCTTTGCATAGAATAAAATAATGGTCAATAGTCTCTGGCACATTGCACAGTGATTTCAATGTCCTTTAGTTTTCGCTGTAATATGTCCGAGAAGCACATAGCGGCTTTGCATAGAATAAAATAATGGTCAATGGTCTCTGGCACATTGCACAGTGATTTCAATGTCTTTTAGTTATCGCTGTAATATGTCCGAGAAGCGCATAGCGGCTTCGCATAGAATAAAATAATGGTCAATGGTCTCTGGCACATTGCACAGTGATTTCAATGTCCTTTAGTTTTCTCTGTAATATGTCCGAAAAGCGCATAGCGGCTTCGCATAGAATAAAATAATGGTCAATGACCTCTGGCACATTGCACAGTGATTTCAATGTCCTTTAGTTTTCGCTGTAATATGTCCGAGAAGCGCATTGCGGCTTTCCATAGAATAAAATAATGGTCAATGGTCTCTGGCACATTGAACAGTGATTTCAAAGTCCTTTAGTTTTCGCTGTAATTTCTCCGAGAAGCGCATAGCGGCTTTGCATAGACTAAAATTATGGTCAGTGATCAGGCAGATTGCACAGTGATTCCAATGTCCTTTAGTTTTCGCTGTAATATGTCCAAGAAGCCCATAGCGGCTTTGCATAGAATAAAATAATGGTCAATGGTCTCTGGCACATTGCACAGTGATTTCAATGTCCTTTAGTTTTCGCTGTAATATGTCCGAGAAGCGCATGGCGGCTTTGCATAGAATAACATAATGGTCAATGGCCTCTGGCACATTGCACAGTGATATCAATGTCCTTTAGTTTTCGCTGTAATATGTCCGAGAAGCGCATAGCGGCTTTGCATAGAATAAAATAATGCTCAATGGTCTCTGGCACATTGCACAGTGATTTCAATGTCCTTTAGTTTTCGCTGTAATATGTCCGAGAAGCGCATAGCGGCTTTGCATAGAATAAAATAATGGTCAATGGTCTCTGGCACATTGCACAGTGATTTCAATGTCCTTTAGTTTTCGCTGCAATATGTCCAAGAAGCGCATAGCGGCTTTGCATAGAAAAAAATAATGGTCAATGGTCTCTGGCACATTGCACAGTGATTTCAATGTCCTTTAGTTTTCGCTGTAATATGTCCGAGAAGCGCATAGCGGCTTTGCATAGAATAAAATAATAGTCAATGGTCTCTGGCACATTGCACAGTAATTTCAATGTCCTTTAGTTTTCCCTGTAATTTGTCCGAGAAGCGCATAGCGGCTTCGCATAGAATAAAATAATGGTCAATGGTCTCTGGCACGTTGCAGAGTGATTTAAATGTCCTTTAGTTTTCGCTGTAATATGTCCGAGAAGCACATAGCGGCTTCGCATAGAATAAAATAATGGTGAATGGTCTCTGGCACATTGCACACTGATTTCAGTGTCCTTTAGTTTTCGCTGTAATATGTCCGAGAAGCGCATAGGGGCTTTGCATAGAATAAAATAATGGTCAATGGTCTCTGGAACATTGCACAGTGATTTCAATGTCCTTTAGTTTTCGCTTTAATATGTACGAGAAGAGCATAGCGGCTTTGCATATAATAAAATAATGGTCAATGGTCTCTGGCACATTGCACAGTGGTTTCAATGTCCTTTAGTTTTCGCTGTAATATGTCCGAGAAGCGCATAGCGGCTTTGCATAGAATAAAATTATGGTCAATGCTCTCTGGCACATTGCACAGTGATTTCAATGTCCTTTAGTTTTCGCTGTAATATGTCCGAGAAGCGCATAGCGGCTTTGCATAGAATAAAATAATGGTCAATGGTCTCTGGCACATTGCACAGTGATTTCAATGTCCTTCAGTTTTCGCTGTAATATGTCCGAGAAGCGCATAGCGGCTTCGCATAGAATAAAATAATAGTCAATGGTCTCTGGCACATTGCACAGTGATTTCAATGTCCTTTAGTTTTCGCTGTAATATGTCCGCGAAGCGCATAGCGGCTTCGCATGGAATAAAATAATGGTCAATGGTCTCTGGCACATTGCTCAGTGATTTCAATGTCCTTTAGTTTTCGCTGTAATATGTCCGAGAAGCGCACAGCGGCTTCGCATGGAATAAAATAATGGTCAATGGTCTCTGGCACATTGCTCAGTGATTTCAATGTCCTTTAGTTTTCGCTGTAATATGTCCGAGAAGCGCACAGCGGCTTCGCATGGAATAAAATAATGGTCAATGGTCTCTGGCACATTGCTCAGTGATTTCAATGTCCTTTAGTTTTCGCTGCAATATGTCCAAGAAGCGCATAGCGGCTTTGCATAAAAAAAAATAATGGTCAATGGTCTCTGGCACATTGCTCAGTGATTTCAATGTCCTTTAGTTTTCGCTGCAATATTTCCAAGAAGCGCATAGCGGCTTCGCATAGAATAAAATAATAGTCAATGGTCTCTGGCACATTGCACAGTGATTTCAATGTCCTTTAGTTTTCGCTGTAATATGTCCGCGAAGCGCATAGCGGCTTCGCATGGAATAAAATAATGGTCAATGGTCTCTGGCACATTGCTCAGTGATTTCAATGTCCTTTAGTTTTCGCTGTAATATGTCCGAGAAGCGCACAGCGGCTTCGCATGGAATAAAATAATGCTCAGTGGTCTCTGGCACATTGCACAGTGATTTCAATGCCCTTTAGTTTTCGCTGTAATATGTCCGAGAAGCGCACAGCGGCTTCGCATGGAATAAAATAATGGTCAATGGTCTCTGGCACATTGCTCAGTGATTTCAATGTCCTTTAGTTTTCGCTGCAATATGTCCAAGAAGCGCATAGCGGCTTTGCATAAAAAAAAATAATGGTCAATGGTCTCTGGCACATTGCACAGTGATTTCAATGTCCTTTAGTTTTCGCTGTAATATGTCCGAGAAGCGCATAGCGGCTTTGCATAGAATAAAATAATGGTCAATGGTCTCTGGCACATTGCACAGTAATTTCAATGTCCTTTAGTTTTCCCTGTAATTTGTCCGAGAAGCGCATAGCGGCTTCGCATAGAATAAAATAATGGTCAAAGGTCTCTGGCACATTGCACAGTGATTTCAATGTCCTTTAGTTTTCGCTGTAATATGTCCGCGAAGCGCATAGCGGCTTTGCATAGAATAAAATAATGCTAAATGGTCTCTGGCACATTGCACAGTGATTTCAATGTCCTTTAGTTTTCGCTGTAATATGTCCGAGAAGCGCATAGCGGCTTTGCATAGAATAAAATAATGGTCAATGGTCTCTGGCACATTGCACAGTGATTTCAATGTCCTTTAGTTTTCGCTGTAATATGTCCGAGAAGTGCATAGCGGCTTCGCATAGAATAAAATAATGGTCAATGGTCTCTGGCACATTGCACAGTGATTTCAATGTCCTTTAGTTTTCGCTGTAATATGTCCAAGAAGCGCATAGCGGCTTTGCATAGAAAAAAATAATGGTCAATGGTCTCTGGCACATTGCACAGTGATTTAAATGTCCTTTAGTTTTCGCTTTAATATGTCCGAGAAGCGCATAGCGGCTTTGCATAGAATAAAAAAATGGTCAATGGCCTCTGGCACATTGCACAGTGCTTTCAATGTCCTTTAGTTTTCGCTGTAATATGTCCGAGAAGCGCATAGCGGCTTTGCATAGAATAAAATGATGGTCAATGGTCTCTGGCACATTGCTCAGTGATTTCAATGTCCTTTAATTTTCGCTGTAATATGTCCGAGAAACGCATAGCGGCTTCGCAATGAATAAAATAATGGTCAATGGTCTCTAGCACATTGCACAGTGATTTCAATGTCCTTTAGTTTTCGCTGTAATGTCCGAGAAGCGCATAGCGGATTCTCATAGAATAAAATAATGGTCAATGGTCTCTGGCACATTGCACAGTGATTTCAATGTCCTTTAGTTTTCGCTGCAATATGTCCGAGAAGCGCATAGCGGCTTTGCATAGAATAAAATAATGGTCAATGGTCTCTGGCACATTGCACAGTGATTTCAATGTCCTTTAGTTTTCGCTGTAATATGTCCGCGAAGCGCATAGCGGCTGTGCATAGAATAAAATAATGCTCAGTGGTCTCTGGCACATTGCACAGTGATTTCAATGCCCTTTAGTTTTCGCTGTAATATGTCCGAGAAGCGCACAGCGGCTTCGCATGGAATAAATTAATGGTCAATGGTCTCTGGCACATTGCACAGTGATTTCAATGTCCTTTAGTTTTCGCTGCAATATGTCCAAGAAGCGCATAGCGGCTTTGCATAGAAAAAAATAATGGTCAATGGTCTCTGGCACATTGCACAGTGATTTCAATGTCCTTTAGTTTTCGCTGTAATATGTCAGAGAAGCGCATAGCGGCTTTGCATAGATTAAAATAATGGTCAATGGTCTCTGGCACATTGCACAGTAATTTCAATGTCCTTTAGTTTTCCCTGTAATTTGTCCGAGAAGCGCATAGCGGCTTCGCATAGAATAAAATAATGGTCAATGGTCTCTGGCACGTTGCACAGTGATTTCAATGTCCTTTAGTTTTCGCTGTAATATGTCCGAGAAGCACATAGCGGCTTCGCATAGAATACAATAATGGTGAATGGTCTCTGGCACGTTGCACACTGATTTCAGTGTCCTTTAGTTTTCGCTGTAATATGTCCGAGAAGCGCATAGCGGCTTTGCATAGAATAAAATAATGGTCAATGGTCTCTGGAACATTGCACAGTGATTTCAATGTCCTTTAGTTTTCGCTTTAATATGTACGAGAAGAGCATAGCGGCTTTGCATAGAATAAAATAATGGTCAATGGTCTCTGGCACATTGCACAGTGGTTTCAATGTCCTTTAGTTTTCGCTGTAATATGTCCGAGAAGCGCATAGCGGCTTTGCATAGAATAAAATAATGGTCAATGCTCTCTGGCACATTGCACAGTGATTTCAATGTCCTTTAGTTTTCGCTGCAATATGTCCGAGAAGCGCATAGCGGCTTTGCATAGAATAAAATAATGGTCAGTGGTCTCTGGCACATTGCACAGTGATTTCAATGTCTTTTAGTTTTCGCTCTAATATGTCCGAGAAGCGAATAGCGGCTTTGCATAGAATAAAATAATGGTCAATGGTCTCTGGCACATTGCACAGTGATTTCAATGTCCTTAAGTTTTCGCTGTAATATGTCCGAGAAGCGCATAGCGGCTTTGCATAGAATAAAATAATGGTCAGTGGTCTCTGGCACATTGCACAGTGATTTCAATGTCTTTTAGTTTTCGCTCTAATATGTCCGAGAAGCGAATAGCGGCTTTGCATAGAATAAAATAATGGTCAATGGTCTCTGGCACATTGCACCGTGATTTCAATGCCCTTTAGTTTTCGCTGTAATATGTCCGAGAAGCGCACAGCGGCTTCGCATGGAATAAAATAATGGTCATTGGTCTCTGGCACATTGCACAGTGATTTCAATGTCCTTTAGTTTTCGCTGCAATATGTCCAAGAAGCGCATAGCGGCTTTCCATAGAAAAAAATAATGGTCAATGGTATCTGGCACATTGCACAGTGATTTCAATGTCCTTTAGTTTTCGCTGTAATATGTCCGAGAAGCGCATAGCGGCTTTGCATAGAATAAAATAATGGTCAATGGTCTCTGGCACATTGCACAGTAATTTCAATGTCTTTTAGTTTTCCCTGTAATTTGTCCGAAAAGCGCATAGCGGCTTCGCATAGAATAAAATAATGGTCAATGGTCTCTGGCACATTGCACAGTGATTTCAATGTCCTTTAGTTTTCGCTGTAATATGTCCGCGAAGCGCATAGCGGCTTTGCATAGAATAAAATAATGCTCAATGGTCTCTGGCACATTGCACAGTGATTTCAATGTCCTTTAGTTTTCGCTCTAATATGTCCGAGAAGCGCATAGCGGCTTTGCATAGAATAAAATAATGGTCAATGGTCTCTGGCACATTGCACAGTGATTTCAATGTCCTTTAGTTTTCGCTGTAATATGTCCGAGAAGTGCATAGCGGCTTCGCATAGAATAAAATAATGGTCAATGGTCTCTGGCACATTGCACAGTGATTTCAATGTCCTTTAGTTTTCGCTGTAATATGTCCGAAAAGCGCATAGTGGCTTCGCATAGAATAAAATAATGGTCAATGGTCTCTGGCACATTGCACAGTGATTTCAATGTCCTTTAGTTTTCGCTGTAACATGTCCGAGAAGCGCAAAGCGGCTTCGCATAGAATAAAATAATGGTCAATGATCTCTTGCACATTGCACAGTGATTTCAATGTCCCTTAGTTTTCGCTGTAATATGTCCGAGAAGCGCATAGCGGCTTTGCATAAAATAAAATAATGGTCAATGGTCTCTGGAACATTGCACACTGATTTCAATGTCCTTTACTTTTCGCTGTAATATGTCCGAGAAGCGCATAGCGGCTTTGCATAGAATAAAATAATGGTCAATGGTCTCTGGAACATTGCACAGTGATTTCAATGTCCTTTAATTTTCGCTGTAATATGTACGAGAAGCGCGTAGCGGCTTCGCATAGAATAAAATAATGGTCAATGGTCTCTGGCACATTGCACAGTGATTTCAATGTCCTTTTGTTTTCGCTGTAATATGTCCGAGATGCGCACAGCGGCTTCGCATAGAATAAAATAATGGTCAATGGTCTCTGGCACATTGAGCAGTGATTTCAATGTCCTTAAGTTTTCGCTGTAATATGTCCGAGAAGCGCATAGCGGCTTTGCATAGAATAAAATAATGGTCAATGGTCTCTGGCACATTGCACAGTGATTTCAATGTCCTTTTGTTTTCGCTGTAATATGTCCGTGATGCGCACAGCGGCTTCGCATGGAATAAAATAATGGTCAATGATCTCTGGCACATTGCACAGTGATTTCAATGTCCTTTAGTTTTCGCTGTAATATGTCCGAGAAGCGCATAGCGGCTTTGCATAGAATAAAATTATGGTCAATGGTCTCTGGCACATTGCACAGTTATTTCAATGTCCTTTATTTATCGCTGTAATATGTCCGAGAAGCACATAGCGGCTTTGCATAGAATAAAATAATGGTCAATGGTCTCTGGCACATTGCACAGTGATTTGAATGTCCTTTAGTTATCGCTGTAATATGTCCGAGAAGCGCATAGCGGCTTTGCATAGAATAAAATCATGGTCAATGGTCTCTGGAACATTGGACAGTGATTTCAATGTCCTTTAGTTTTCGCTGTAATATGTCCGAGAAGCGCATAGCGGCTTCGCATAGAATAAAAAAATGGTGAATGGTCTCTGGCACATTGCACAGTGATTTCAGTGTCCTTTAGTTTTCGCTGTAATATGTCCGAGAAGCGCATAGCGGCTTTGCATAGAATAAAATAATGGTCAATGGTCTCTGGAACATTGCACAGTGATTTCAATGTCCTTTAGTTTTCGCTTTAATATGTACGAGAAGAGCATAGCGGCTTTGCATAGAATAAAATAATGGTCAATAGTCTCTGGCACATTGCACAGTGATTTCAATGTCATTTAGTTTTCGCTGTAATATGTCCGAGAAGCACATAGCGGCTTTGCATAGAATAAAATAATGGTCAATGGTCTCTGGCACATTGCACAGTGATTTCAATGTCTTTTAGTTATCGCTGTAATATGTCCGAGAAGCGCATAGCGGCTTCGCATAGAATAAAATAATGGTCAATGGTCTCTGGCACATTGCACAGTGATTTCAATGTCCTTTAGTTTTCTCTGTAATATGTCCGAAAAGCGCATAGCGGCTTCGCATAGAATAAAATAATGGTCAATGGCCTCTGGCACATTGCACAGTGATTTCAATGTCCTTTAGTTTTCGCTGTAATATGTCCGAGAAGCGCATTGCGGCTTTCCATAGAATAAAATAATGGTCAATTGTCTCTGGCACATTGAACAGTGATTTCAAAGTCCTTTAGTTTTCGCTGTAATTTCTCCGAGAAGCGCATAGCGGCTTTGCATAGACTAAAATTATGGTCAGTGATCAGGCAGATTGCACAGTGATTCCAATGTCCTTTAGTTTTCGCTGTAATATGTCCAAGAAGCCCATAGCGGCTTTGCATAGAATAAAATAATGGTCAATGGTCTCTGGCACATTGCACAGTGATTTCAATGTCCTTTAGTTTTCGCTGTAATATGTCCGAGAAGCGCATGGCGGCTTTGCATAGAATAACATAATGGTCAATGGCCTCTGGCACATTGCACAGTGATATCAATGTCCTTTAGTTTTCGCTGTAATATGTCCGAGAAGCGCATAGCGGCTTTGCATAGAATAAAATAATGCTCAATGGTCTCTGGCACATTGCACAGTGATTTCAATGTCCTTTAGTTTTCGCTGTAATATGTCCGAGAAGCGCATAGCGGCTTTGCATAGAATAAAATAATGGTCAATGGTCTCTGGCACATAGCACAGTGATTTCAAAGTCCTTTAGTTTTCGCTGTAATTTCTCCGAGAAGCGCATAGCGGCTTTGCATAGACTAAAATTATGGTCAGTGATCAGGCAGATTGCACAGTGATTCCAATGTCCTTTAGTTTTCGCTGTAATATGTCCAAGAAACCCATAGCGGCTTTGCATAGAAGAAAATAATGGTCAATGGTCTCTGGCACATTGCACAGTGATTTCAATGTCCTTTAGTTTTCGCTGTAATATGTCCGAGAAGCGCATAGCGGCTTTGCATAGAATAACATAATGGTCAATGGCCTCTGGCACATTGCACAGTGATATCAATGTCCTTTAGTTTTCGCTGTAATATGTCCGAGAAGCGCATAGCGGCTTTGCATAGAATAAAATAATGCTCAATGGTCTCTGGCACATTGCACAGTGATTTCAATGTCCTTTAGTTTTCGCTGTAATATGTCCGAGTAGCGCATATCGGCTTTGCATAGAATAAAATAATGGTCAATGGTCTCTGGCACATAGCACAGTGATTTCAATGTCCTTTAGTTTTCGCTGTAATATGTCCGAGAAGCGCATAGCGGCTTCGCATAGAATAAAATAATGGTCAGTGGTCTCTGGCACATTGCACAGTGATTTCAATGACCTTTAGTTTTCGCTGTAATATGTCCGAGAAGCGCATAGCGGCTTCGCATAGAATAAAATAATGGTCAGTGGTCTCTGACACATTGCACAGTGATTTCAATGTCCTTTTGTTTTCGCTGTATTATGTCCGAGAAGCGCATAGCGGCTTTGCATAGAATAAAGTAATGGTCAATGGTCTCTGGCACATTGCACAGTGATTTCAACGTCCTTTAGTTTTCGCTGTAATATGTCCGAGAAGCGCATAGCGGCTTCGCATAGAATAAAATAATGGTCAATGGTCTCTGGCACATTGCACAGTGATTTCAATGTCCTTTAGTTTTCGCTGTAGAATGTCCGAGAAGCGCATAGCGGCTTCGCATAGAATAAAATAATGGTCAGTGGTCTCTGGCACATTGCACATTGGTTTAAATGTCCTTTAGTTTTCGCTGTAATATGTCCGAGATGCGCATAGCGGCTTTGCATAAAATACAATAATGGTCAATGGTCTCTGGAACATTGCACACTGATTTCAATGTCCTTTAGTTTTCGCTGTAATATGTCCGAGAAGCGCATAGCGGCTTTGCATAGAATAAAATAATGGTCAATGGTCTCTGGAACATTGCACAGTGATTTCAATGTCCTTTAGTTTTCGCTTTATTATGTACGAGAAGAGCATAGCGGCTTTGCATAGAATAAAATAATGGTCAATGGCCTCTGGCACATTGCACAGTGATTTCAATGTCCTTTAGTTTTCGCTGTAATATGTCCGAGAAGCGCATAGCGGCTTCGATAGAATAAAATAATGGTCAATGGTCTCTGGCACATGCACAGTGATTTCAATGGTCTTTAGTTTTCGCTGTAATATGTCCGAGAAGCGCATAGCGGCTTCGCATAGAATAAAATAATGGTCAATGGTCTCTGGCACATTGCACAGTGATTTCAATGTACTTTAATTTTCGCTGTAATATGTCCGAGAAACCCATAGCGGCTTCGCATAGAATAAAATAATGGTCAATGGTCTCTGGCACATTGCACAGTGATTTCAATGTACTTTTTTTCGCTGTAATATGTCCGAGAAACGCATAGCGGCTTCGCATAGAATAAAATAATGGTCAATGGTCTCTTGCACATTGCACAGTGATTTCAATGTCCTTTAGTTTTCGCTGTAATTTCTCCGAGAAGCGCATAGCGGCTTTGCATAGACTAAAATATTGGTCAGTGATCAGGCAGATTGCCCAGTGATTCCAATGTCCTTTAGTTTTCGCTATAATATGTCCGTGAAGCGCATAGCGGCTTTGCATAGAATAACATAATGGTCAATGGCCTCTGGCACATTGCACAGTGATATCAATGTCCTTTAGTTTTCGCTGTAATATGTCCGAGAAGCGCATAGCCGCTTTGCATAGAATAAAATAATGCTCAATGGTCTCTGGCACATTGCACAATGATTTCAATGTCCTTTAGTTTTCGCTGTAATATGTCCGAGAAGCGCATAGCGGCTTTGCATAGAATAAAATAATGGTCAATGGTCTCTGGCACATAGCACAGTGATTTCAATGTCCTTTATTTTTCGCTGTAGTATGTCCGAGAAGCGCATAGCGGCTTCGCATAGAATAAAATAATGGTCAGTGGTCTCTGGCACATTGCACAGTGATTTCAATGACCTTTAGATTTCGCTGTAATATGTCCGAGAAGCGCATAGCGCCTTTGCATAGAATAAAATAATGGTCAATGGTCTCTGGCACATTGAACAGTGATTTCAATGTCCTTTAGTTTTCGATGTAATATGTCCGAGAAGCGCATAGCGGCTTTGCATAGAATAAAATAATGGTCAATGGTCTGTGGCACATTGCACAGTGATTTCAATGTCCTTTAGTTTTCGCTGTAATTTCTCCGAGAAGCGCATAGCGGCTTTGCATAGAATAAAATAATGGTCAATGGTCTCTGGCACATAGCACAGTGATATCACTGTCCTTTAGTTTTCGCTGTAATATGTCCGAGAAGCGCATAGCGGCTTTGCATAGAATAAAATAATGCTCAATGGTCTCTGGCACATTGCACAGTGATTTCAATGTCCTTTAGTTTTCGCTGTAATATGTCCGAGAAGCGCATAGCGGCTTTGCATAGAATAACATAATGGTCAATGGTCTCTGGCACATTGCACAGTGATATCAATGTCCTTTAGTTTTCGCTGTAATATGTCCGAGAAGCGCATAGCGGCTTTGCATAGAATAAAATAATGCTCAATGGTCTCTGGCACATTGCACAGTGATTTCAATGTCCTTTAGTTTTCGCTGTAATATGTCCGAGAAGCGCATAGCGGCTTTGCGTAGAATAAAATAATGGTCAATGGTCTCTGGCACATAGCACAGTGATTTCAATGTCCTTTAGTTTTCGCTGTAATATGTCCGAGAAACGCATAGCGGCTTCGCATAGAATAAAATAATGGTCAATGGTCTCTGGCACATTGCACAGTGATTTCATTGTCCTTTAGTTTTCGCTGTAATATGTCCGAGAAGCGCATAGCGGCTTTGCATAGAATAAAATAATGGTCAATGGTCTCTGGCACATTGCACAGTGATTTCAATGTCCTTTAGTTTTCGCTGTAATATGTCCGAGAAGCGCATAGCGGCTTCGCATAGAATAAAATAATGGTCAATGGTCTCTGGCACATTGCACAGTGATTTCAATGTCCTTTATTTTTCGCTGTAATATGTCCGAGAAGCGCATAGCGGCTTCGCATAGAATAAAATAATGGTCAGTGGTCTCTGGCACATTGCACAGTGATTTCAATGACCTTTAGATTTCGCTGTAATATGTCCGAGAAGCGCATAGCGGCTTTGCATAGAAGAAAATAATGGTCAATGGTCTCTGGCACATTGAACAGTGATTTCAATGTCCTTTAGTTTTCGATGTAATATGTCCGAGAAGCGCATAGCGGCTTTGCATAGAATAAAATAATGGTCAATGGTCTGTGGCACATTGCACAGTGATTTCAATGTCCTTTAATTTTCGCTGTAATTTCTCCGAGAAGCGCATAGCGGCTTTGCATAGAATAACATAATGGTCAATGGTCTCTGGCACATTGCACAGTGATATCAATGTCCTTTAGTTTTCGCTGTAATATGTCCGAGAAGCGCATAGCGGCTTTGCATAGAATAGAATAATGCTCAATGGTCTCTGGCACATTGCACAGTGATTTCAATGTCCTTTAGTTTTCGCTGTAATATGTCCGAGAAGCGCATAGCGGCTTTGCATAGAATAACATAATGGTCAATGGTCTCTGGCACATTGCACAGTGATATCAATGTCCTTTAGTTTTCGCTGTAATATGTCCGAGAAGCGCATAGCGGCTTTGCATAGAATAAAATAATGCTCAATGGTCTCTGGCACATTGCACAGTGATTTCAATGTCCTTTAGTTTTCGCTGTAATATGTCCGAGAAGCGCATAGCGGCTTTGCGTAGAATAAAATAATGGTCAATGGTCTCTGGCACATAGCACAGTGATTTCAATGTCCTTTAGTTTTCGCTGTAATATGTCCGAGAAGCGCATAGCGGCTTCGCATAGAATAAAATAATGGTCAATGGTCTCTGGCACATTGCACAGTGATTTCATTGTCCTTTAGTTTTCGCTGTAATATGTCCGAGAAGCGCATAGCGGCTTTGCATAGAATAAAATAATGGTCAATGGTCTCTGGCACATTGCACAGTGATTTCAATTTCCTTTAGTTTTCGCTGTAATATATCCGAAAAGCGCATAGCGGCTTTGCATAGAATAAAATAATGGTCAATGGTCTCTGGCACATTGCACAGTGATTTCAATGTCCTTTAGTTTTCGCTGTAATATGTCCGAGAAGCGCATAGCGGCTTCGCATAGAATAAAATAATGGTCAATGGTCTCTGGCACATTGCACAGTGATTTCAATGTCCTTTAGTTTTCGCTGTAATTTGTCCGAGAAGCGCATAGCGGCTTCGCATAGAATAAAATAATGGTCAATGGTCTCTGGCACGTGCACAATGATTTCAATGTCCTTTAGTTGTCGCTGTAATATGTCCGAGAAGCGCATAGCGGCTTCGCATAGAACAAAATAATGGTCAGTGGTCTCTGGCACATTACACAGTGATTTCAATGTCCTTTAGTTTTCGCTGTAATATGTCCGAGAAGCGCATAGCGGCTTTGCATAGAATAAAATAATGGTCAGTGGTCTCTGGAACATTGCACAGTGATTTCAATGTCCTTTAGTTTTCGCTGTAATATGTCCGAGAAGCGCATAGCGGTTTGCATAGAATAAAATAACGGTCAATGGTCTCTGGCACATTGCACAGTGATTTCAATTTCCTGTAGTTTTCGCTGTAATGTGTCCGAGAACCGCATAGTGGCTTTGCATAGAATAAAATAATGGTCAATGGTCTCTGGCACATTGCACAGGCGGCAATTCACCGCCCATGGCACAAATGTCTCCTTAGCATGAAACCATGTCTTCCAAGGCAGCGTCGATGTGTGCAGTTTAACGAAGAACGTTTGTGCAGCAGAAGAATACACGTTTTAAAACACTGGTGTCAAGGAACTCTACAAAAAGTTACCGATGCAACGGTACAGGAATACAGGTAGCCTAAATACATGTATACAGGTAGCCTAAATAAAATCGCACATTGAGGAAAATGAAGGTGCCAGCAGCTTCCTTAAGGAATCCCCATAAAGGCCCCTCTCGAGTTTGTCCCGTCGGTGCTAACATTAATGAAAAATGAGGGCACTAAGACGCCTAATAAGCAGAGCTACTAAAAAGGATAGTTTGCCAATTTGAAAAAAAAACGCGAAACAAGCTGATGCACGAATGAGTGAAGAAGGCCCATTCCACCAGACTCTAGAGGAAGAAATAGGTTGTCGCGATGCATGGGTTCCCATTGGAAGCGCCATACGAAGTAGCAAATAATTTGTGCATCACCTGCACTTTCTTCTTCGCAAAGTGGATTACCTGCAGCACATAGGAAAGTTTTGGAAGTCAAAAATGTTGCAGACTTGACACGCACGAACAAGCACTGACAGTTTCCTACCCATTCAAGCCTGGGTTTGTCGCCTTTTCGTGATGATCTGTAAATACCAGTAGGCTCCACTGTTGCAAATTTGGTGCAGAGGAACGCCAAGGTACCGAAGGGTCCCGCAGTCGCACCTTAGGCCACCAAAATGACTTGGCTTTGTACCCCTATGACCCAACTAAAATCTCTTGGATTTATCTAAATTAAGAGCCACACATGGTACCTCACAAACTGTGCAGTTAAATGTGATGTCACAAGTACGCTTTTCTTGTCAGAACAAAAGAGGCCGTCATCATCTGCATAGGCTAAAATCTCAATGTCACATTGCGCCAGCGAGAAACCGCGGATAGCAGCGCCGTTAATAATACTGAGGTAAAGGGGGAACCCCTAAGCTGTCGCCGCAGCCGATCACGTCTCGTGTTGTTGCCTCAGAAGTGATGGCACATACCACCGGTGGGAGATTGGCCAGGGTTTGATGGAGATCCATAGAGGAGAAAAAGTCATCCAGACTTACCTCGAGCTGCTCTTAAATAAAAAAATGAGGAATCTGGGAAAACAAATAACAAAGTTTTAGAGGTTTTGAGGAGATTACAGTGGAAATTGAGGAAACAAAGAGGCGAGGGTTAACTGCAACGCACTCACGCGCTGTGCATTGCAGTGCATATCGCAATCTTCTTCATCAACTTCCATCAGCGGCGCGAACAGATCGGATCAGCTTAACCTCGATCAGGGCTTAACCTGAGCCTAATATCGTCGCCAGATGTGCTGATAACCGAGCAAAGCAAAACCATGAGCCAACCAGGGAAAACACATGATTACACAAATCTGCTCATTTTAAATGCCTTAAAGGGACACTGAGGAGAAATTGAAGTTGGCTTGTATCGATAAAATACCAGCTTCTGATCACAAAAACGCCGCTCTTACTGAAAACAAAGCTGTTGTAAGGTAGAAAATAGCAAGAACCAAAATACAGGTATCGCCACCACAGGCCAATCTCGCAAGTACAATCGTGGTGACGCCATAGGACAAGAGACGCTACCTTAGAGGAATTTTCCATCCTACTTGGTTTCGCGAATCTCTGAGGCCGACAAAGGTAGGTTGCGCAGATCAATATTGAAGTAAGTTTTGTTTTAAAACCAATAGTGCACTTTTATCACACAAGGCAGGCAAAAGGCAACCTGAATGTTGGAAGCAAAGAAAACGGATGCTTGGCGGCGCCACAGGCGGCCAGGAGAGTTTCGATTTGTTATGGCGCTTCGCGTCTATGAGCTTTGCGTGCCCCGTGGTTTTGTTTTTGACGCGCTTCGATTCACAAGCGCCGAACAGCAGAGGAACTCCAAGTGCCGCTTCAAGTGCTAGTTAACCTTTGAAGGAGCCTGTTAAGGCTTGTCAGATGATCGTAACGGTCGATGAAAAGCTATGATGGCACGATGTTCGGTGATCGTACAAGGCAGCACTTGTGTATTCGCACGCTTGCCCGGCGAAACATTCCCGGCTGTGCCAGTCAACTTCAAACTACTTAACGGAAATCGTTTATTAGGGACGGGAGACAAGGTATAAGGCAGTTCAGAAAAATTGCTGACGGCCTAGCTCTGTTAGGCCAGGATATACCTATCGAAAGCGCGGAGATTTCTGCATCAGAAGAGTGCATTCACTAGATGCGCCTTTATTGAAGGCTGTAACTTGAGCCGTCGTTGCGGAGCTGTAGCGTTTCCGCCTCAAACGCCGAAGGCCCTGGTTCGATTCCGAACCTCGGCACCGGACTTCTTTAATTTAGTGAGTGGGCAGGGGGTTTCAGGGGCTCCCATGGATGCCGCCGCTGAATACGTTGGTTAGCGGTTAAGCGCAGGCTCTGTTAAGGCAGCATTTACACTGAGGCGAGGCGCGCGGGCGCGTGCCCTGCACGGCGAAGTCACGTCGGTCAAAGCGAGACCCTCTATACTCCAACTGCACTTGACCGCCGACGCGTTCGGCGGCTTCGGCGCACTCTGACCGCATTGGCGGGGAGATTGGAGCATGTATCTATTTCGCGCCGAGTGCGCCAGCCGCCGCCAGCCCGGCCAGACTGATTTGGCTCCGCGGCGAGGTGCGCGTTATATTCAATAGCTGCGTCAGTTCGGCGGAGCTGTTCTTTTCGAGCTCGGCTATTTTATTCCATTCACAGTACTTATCTGAAGGTACATGCAAGTTGGCGAGAGAGCCAGATTCAGTGGACCCGTTGGATCAAGGGGAAGCCGTTGAACCGTCGTGCGGCGGGTTTGGTTTCAAGCCGCCGATTTTAAACGCGACCGCCCTCGAGTAGCCATTTGTTTTTTGTGGCAAAAAATAAATAAATAACTTGGCCCATGCAACCGTGGGAGACCTCGACGCTGCCTGCTGCGCCGTGCAACCGCTCCGTTCAAGGAATCACAATCCGCTGGCCCCAAAGCCCCGGCCAGCCTCCGAAGGGCGCAACGCACCCCTCGCGACTCCCCGCACTGCGGTTATGATATTTAGTTTGCAACGGCTGCTCTCTGAGGAAGGGGGAAACCACTCGCCGGCGCCTAACCTAACCGTGCTCCCTCAAAAGCATCGCACGCTCTGTGGGGCTGAGGTCGCTGAAATGCAGGCCAGAGTTTTTGCGAGAACTACGTCGTCGGGTTCGGAAACGGGATCCATCGTAACGCTGGAAAGACGCCGGTGCAAACGTAAGCGAAGCGACGGTGGCGACCCCAAATAGATACCTTCAACGTGTGGCGGCGGTAGCTTCCATTTCGGCAGCTGCTAGACCGCACCGCTAGCTGCCAGAAATCACGGAGTCTCCGTTTACGTCACGTTTCACGCCACTCCGTTCTGTGTCGTCATAAGAGTTCTCCGTGTCGTCATAAGAGTTCTCGAGTTTGAATCGGAGCGGCGGGAAAAAATGTTTCAACTTCGAATCCAAATTTCTTTAAAATAAAGACATCTTTCTCTCCCGTACAAGCGTCAACAAAGCCATGAAATGCCGAACTATCAGATATTGCTAACAAAAAAATTTGATAGGGTTCTCCTCAGTGTCCCTTTAAAACCCTACCAATTTTTATTTGTTACGTCTTCCGCCCATATGATGTTCTGACGCCCCTTGCTACGTTTGCCTTCTCCGGTAGCGATGTTGATAATGCCGCAGCTTCCCAGCTCCACCGGTGGTGATGGGTATTGAAATCTGACTGCATCATGTGATTGGTTCCTTGATGTCACGTGACCTTTAAGACAAGAAAAATTCAAAGCGCTAAGGACGGGACAAAGTGAAAGGATACACACGCCAGCGCTACTAACAACTGAAAATCTTGTTGGGACAAGAGCCATATATACCCATAGGCAACGCCCACTACGTAAAAACATAAAAAGATAAAAACAGTTGCAAGGTTCTGTGCATGCTCAGTCTTCGAGGAATCTAATCTCTCTTCTTTTCAGCGTAAGGAGGGCGCGCTGACACAATTTTTCCTGCACTGAATAAGATAGGCTTCGTACATTTCGCGCACACGCTGATGATGGTATTTTCTTAGAACCGTTTTTTTGTCATTGTTTGCCGTGCACTTGCATGTGGCCACGTGGTCAGGTAAGTTTTTTCTTGCGCATTCTTTTAAGTCTTTGTTATGCTCCAGCGTTGTACGCTCCCACGCTTGTTTTTTCAGCCCCAGAAAAGCTCGGAAGCCTTTGCTCTCGTATTGAAATAGAACGAAAAGAAGAGAGAGGGTGTGGCACCAATCATGTGCGATCGTTCATGAAGGGCGCCGAAGGTGTTGTCAATGAAATCCCCCTCTCGTGCGGCCGCTCCCATATAGGGCAACCTGGCCCCTGCATTAACGAGCGAATCAGGGAACACGAAAGAAACGTTGAGCAAGAAAAAGATGTCCAAATATGCCTCAGCATATAAGGCCCTGCCCGTCAGGCACTTGTGAGCCACGTTTTTTCGGTGCGCGAATTCTATCAAAAAGCAAAGATACAAAAGCCAGGGAATTAATAGAAGCTTTTTGCATTGAAAAGAAAGGAAGCATGTGCGTCAGCGCCACGTCCATATCTTTGCATAAGGCTGAGAACAACTTTTTCACTCGTTGCTTATCATATAAATTTTGAAGATGATAATATTCCTTGCGTGTAAGATGGTATATATTTGTCCATGTTGCCTTCAAATAAATCAGTAGCGAGTGGCGCTCCGTCCCGTCTTTCTGCCTTGTGTCTGTTTTCGCGCCTGTAACCAAAGATGTACAGTTACCAACTTGCCCACCAAGACGTTCTTTTAAGCTAACAGTGCTGAGTGAAAATGATAAGTGAGCTAAGCCAGTCCAGTCATGATTTCGCGCAAGCAGCTTTCGTGCGCTATTTAAGTTTGCGGCCGACAGCTCAATTCAGTAGATACTGCGCCCTACACCGCATATGGACAACCAGTATGCACGAGCGGTAGTGGCCTCCGAAGTCGAAGCTTGTCGTGACGCGGCACTAACAGTCACCGGTGAAGAGTGGAGAGTCGGGCTTGTTCGTTCTTCACGCTATCCGCAATCCTTCTCTGTGTACCACGATCACGATGCTTGTGTCGGCCTCATGCCGTGCTCGGCGCTTCACGTTTGGCATGAAGAATTACTATCAGTCAGGGATACGACGAAAATGTAACGGTAACACCATCATCCCCCGCCATACCCCGGCCGTTTCTGCGGCGTGCCGCGTGCGCGAATAATTAGTGACAGGGCACTATTTGCACGCAGTATTTTTATTCTGTGTATATATGCACAGTGATCACATGCGCGCAGTCATATTTCCGACAGTGCGTGTTCAATCGCGCGCGAGTAGCGCATACCGGTTTCCTTTTTCTACTCTGTAAATAGCATGCATAGCTCTCCCATTTCCTTTCTCGCTGTCGCTCCCCTCTGTGCTTCTTTCTGTCTCGTTGACTTCCGCCGAGAGAAACTCGGGTGAATACGATATCCCATAACAACTGCCCGACGCATAGCGTCGCCACTCGCACTCAAAGCCTCCGCAGAGCGCGCACACCCTTGCACGTTTTCGTACTTCGCGACGGGAATGTCAACGCGACAAGCGGAACTACTTTTCAGACAGCAACTCCCCCCCCTTTTTTTTCGCACGTTTAGGTGAATTTGTACACCTACCTCTAGTATTCTTTTTTTGGCAAAAGATTGTCGTGATGGTGGTGACGCGCATTGGAGTTGCGTGCGAAGACAGAAGGGACGGCGCCGGGCTTGAGCAGTGCGGACTACTTCACTGATATGCCCATGTCGCGCATGAGCGATAAACTCTGGAAATAGTCCGTGCCCCGAAAATGGTGCGAACAGACCATGCTTGACAGCAACCGTCCACTGAGTTGCCAGTCTCCTCTCGGTGGGAAACCGATGGTAAATAGCGTAATCGCGTCCGCTCGTGTTTGAGCACTCGTACCCCGAACAGAAGGACGGCATGGTACTCATAAAGCATTCGAGAGAAACTACTCGGCAGCTTTTGTGCAGTTACAGCTGAAAACCTGCTCGCAACTGCAAGGAAATGAACACCGAAATAGATCACGACGGCAGGAAAACCAACCAAAAATATAGAGCGGCGGGCCCTGCATACAGAAGATGACGTAATTTTCGCTTCGCTACTTTCTTTTTTCTTTTCTTTGCCGACGCTCCTCCCACCGTTGTCGCGCAGGGACGGGGTAGCGGCCGATATATATATATATATATATATATATATATATATATATATATATATATATATATATATATATATATATATATATATATATATATATATATATATATATATATCCACTTAGTCATTCCAGATGATTCCCTACCAGCGACCCTGGATGCCGCTTCACTGTACACCAATATACCGCATGCTGATGGCATCAACGCAGTTGTCTATGCTTATGAGCACTTAGAATCTAAACAACCGGTTGACGGCAGCACACTTGCACAGATGTTAAAACTGATTCTTTAGTTAAATATCTTCGAGTTTAATGGCCAGCACTACGTGCAATTAAGTGGAACGTCAATGGGAACCAAAATTGGACGAAATTACGCTAATATATTCATGGCTGTGCTTGAGACGAAATTCCTCAACAACTTTCCTTTTAAACCAATATTTTACAGAAGATTCATCGATGACATATATATGGTCTGGACACATGGTGAAGAAAAACTCACTAAGTTTATTTCGGATTTCAACAGCACTCATCCTAACATCTCGTTTTCCTCGTCGCATTCAGCCTCGACATTGAATTTTCTCTACGTCCAGGTGACCATCACGAAGAACAAACTTGAGACAACAGTCTACAGAAAACCCACCGGCCGTCACCAGTACCTACACTACCAGAGCAGTCACACTCGGCATTGTAAAACATCCATCGCTTACAGTCAGTCCCTACGTTTCCGTAGGATTTGCTCTAAAGAAGGCGACTTTGAATCAAACTGCGAGCAACTTCGTGTCGACCTAGCACGACAGAGGCACCCATTATCAGTCATCGACGATTCAGTCAAGAAAGCTTCAAAGCATGACCGGCGCGAACTCATAAATGGCAAAAAGCAGCCACGCCCGGACTATCAAGTCAATCTGGTCCTTACACATTCGGCTTCAATTCCCAATGTTAGCACAATTCTTAAAAAACACCACAACATCCTTCAACAGAGTGATAAGATGAAAGAAGTTATCCCTGATCCCCCACCTGTTGTGTATAGGCGCGCAAGGAACATGCGGGATATGATAACATCGTCTACAATCAGCAACCGTAGCTTCAGAGGATCCGTGCCATCCAATAAACCTAGGTGCAAACTCTGTCCGATGATGACAACAACAACCAGTGCTAAAAGCACAGCGTCATCTTTTTCATTTAAGATAAAAGGTAACTTTTCATGCGACAGCGCTAATGTTGTCTACCTCCTGAAATGTGGCACCTGTAAAGCTCAGTACGTAGGGCAAACAGTTACACCGTTCAGAATTCGCATCAACAACCACAGATCACATGTGCGGACGCAGCCAAATCTCCCACTTTCAAAACACATCAAAAACCTTGGGAACCCATTCGATAACTTTACAGCTATTGTACTCCAATCGGGGTTCAACACAAATTATGACCGCGAGAGCTGTGAATCGTACCTGATTATCAAATTTAACACAGTCTCGAGCGGCATTAACAAAACAGTAGGCCGGCTATCATGCTTACACACTCAATAGATGTAACAAATAGTTATCCCAGACTTCTAGAATAATAATTATCCCAGACTATCCCAAATAATTATCCCAGACTCATAGAACGGGCGGCAGCATGCATAACAAGCATAGCTTCCGATGTGTTTTCCTTTTTTCACTTGCATTGTCCCCATTGTTTTCACTTGCATTGTCCCACATTTACTGCTATTTTCTTTCCCCTTTTTATTATTATTCTAATCTTGTATTGTCGCGCATTGTATTATATTCTCACCTATTTGCTGTTATCCCCCCTCATTTTTTTGCTGTCATGTCGGTCTTCGCTTCATACATTGATGAACTGCCGTGGTGACCATTACATTGTTTACTCTGAATGGTCATTTGTCTTGCGGTAGATTGTACTTCCGACTCATTGCAGTTCGTTTCTGGTGTTGGATTTATTGTTAGCCTCGTCTTTTGTCTGTATGTATGCGTGTGTACGGAGTGCCCTTCTAAGGATTGATTAGGAACTTGTATTATTTGATTTCTCTCGTGGTGCCACAACCATTGTCTGAATGGATATTTCCAAGTCTTGTACAATGGCTCTTCTTTCCTTTTTTCCCCTGATTTTCTTTCTTTTTCTTATTCTTTTTGTCTTTGTGTTTTTGTTTCTTTTTTTCTCTTCTTTTTTTAGAAACCTCGTTGCCATTCCTCTTTACCACCCTCCCTTCCCCCCGAACAGTTCCTCTGGAATGTTGTCTTCTGCATGCACAGGGGTCAAGCCCTTCACGCTTGTCACCAAACTGCGCCCTTCACGCATTTCCAAGGCAGCCCGAGGTGTTGGAAAAGAATCCCCCCCCTTTTTTTAATGTCCTATTTTGTATTCTCTCGTGTTGCCACCACCCCTCTCTGAATGCATATTACCAAGCCTTGTACAGTGGCTCTTCTTTCCTTTTTTCACTACTTTCTTTCTTTTTTCGTTTTTTTTCTTTATTAGAGGCCTTGTTTGCATTCCTCTTTACTCCCCCTCATCCCCCCCCCTCTACCAGTTTCTCTGGAACGTAGCTTTCTCCTTGTACAGGGGTCGAGCCCTTCACGCTTGTCACCAAAATGCTGAGAGGAGCGACACCTCGAGGGCCTTTCCAAGGCAGCTCTGAGGTGGTGGGAAAGAATCTCCCCCTTTCTTAAATTTTTATTATCTTATATCTTTTTATTCTTTTTGTTATTAAAAAAAAATTTCGGCCCCTTGGGAACACCTGCATTCAGGTTAGGAGACGCCTTCTTAGACTGTCACCGATTCTCTCTCTTCCTTTGTTAAAAAAAATGTTCTTCCTGGTCTCTTCTCTCCCCCCCCCTCCCCTAGTGTTTTGAACTCGTGCTTTGCTGTAAACTTGTAAACTTTGTACCGCGCGCACGCTCTGTAAAAACTGCGTGCTTCAAACGCTGTACTACACTCGAAAAAGGCTGGTCCTCCAGCCAAAACGTCGTGAATTAAATCCTGTTATGTTTCTTCAATTTTTGGTGATTATATATATATATATATATATATATATATATATATATATATATATATATATATATATATATATATATATATATATATAATCGAGCATTTCGAACCTGCTACTAGAGCATAAATTCCGGTAAAAAACTATAGCATTACTTATTGTCCAGAAGATTATTTCAGTTAGCGAGCATCCTTTCAATTCGGTAACCGTTTCAGCATGCCTGTAAAGAGACACTGAAGCGCTTTTTGTGAAAATCGGGCTTGCAGGGGCGTTCTACAGTTTTTCGTGCTGCGTAGTCGAATATCGAGCCCATACTTAGCAGAAACAAGCGCGAGTTCTCTTTTTCAGCAGAAATATGCGGCCGGCGCCGCGGGGCACACCGTGCTTCGCGCCGCCTTCTCTCATTGGTCAAGAGGTTATGACGTCACATTGACGACCGGAGATTCTGCCGAAATCGGTCCGGCGCTGCGTTCCGTGCAGGTAGCAGCTTTCCTCGGTGTTGTAAAAGAGATTATGGCGTCTATCTTTTCGGTGACGTCCAGACAAAAGGATACCCCAGTTCGCTCATTCCACGCATAGTCTTAAATCAAAAAGACGCAACCAAAAAAATTCTACGCTTAGCAAAAGCATACAAAGGCGGGAGAGATGCTTATGAATTCCACGCTTAAAAGGCGTTAGTTGAAATTCGTCTTTTATTCTCGGAAAAGAAGCTGTGCGAACAATACTCAAGCCATTTACCACTATCGGATGCCTCTTGCCTTTCCTGAAAGAGCGGCTTCTAAAGAAAAGGCCCTAGGTGATGTGTGCAAAATACCTTGTTCTGAGTGCCCAGCGTTGTTATTTAAGGAAAAGAATGAAACAGCACAAAGGTGACGTCAATGTGAGCGAAGCTTAGTGGCTAAGCACTGCGAGGCATGTGACCACAGGATAGACATAGAAGGAACTATTGTGCCGGAGACCAAGCCAAATCCACGCACATGGCGGCTGTTTTAGTCAAGGCATGTTCAGCAGACGACGGGAATTATTAATCGCGCCCTCGGAACCACTCCCTTTTTAAAACCAAAGCGGCAACTCGCCCGCAATAACACCTTGACAAATAATCCGAGTAAGGCTTCGAAACGTCGTGTCTTCTTGCAAGAACTTGGTTGGCGTTCATTTATCTCTTGAATTGGCAGCCGAAATCAGAGAGGCCCCTGACGAACGTTTTGATTATAATCGCGTAGCTGTTATTAGTGGGCAGCAATGGGTGGAAAGAATGCTGCATATCAACAACTTCGAGGCTTGCTTGCTTGCTTGGGCGCGTCGAACCGAACATTGCTCAGAAAGCCCCACGAGCACTGGTCGCGCCTGTGCTGAGGAGCGCGACATATGCTTGAGCCTCTATAAAACTTCTACAGAGGCCATGCGGGAAAGCTTCTCGCAGAGCCGCCACGGCCTCCGAGTCTCCGACACATCAGTGGGCTCTTTTAATAGCCGGTACGCACGCTCGCTAAATTCAGGGGGCGCGATATCGCATCGGCCATGTGCTTACCACTGTTTTTCGCCCAGGTCCTGTCCCACGGCCTTTTTTCTTGGCCGTTCGTGTATATATCATCGCTGGATAAAGCGCCCAAGCATGCGCCTGTCCAGTTCAACCTCAGCTCGACTGCTGTCGTCGATGCCTCGATGACAAGCTGCAGCGTGCCACCTGCGAATCTGCCGCCCAGTTTGGCTTCGACCTCACTGTTGATCTGGCAACAAGGACGCACAAGCAGCACTATCTCCGAGGGTTTATTCGCCATTTTCAAGCCAGCCAGCTGGGGCGCGACATTGCTTTGGCCATGCGCTTACCACTGTTTTTCGCCCAGGTTAGTTACCGGTTTCCCACGGCATGCTATTGTAGTTCCAATCGATGTATTATTGCGGTGTCATGCCCCGACGACTTGTTTTGTGTTATGAAAAAGTGCGTTGCTAAGTCTTAGTATGGTCGTGGTCTATTATGTCAAATTTTACAGCTAATATGCGATGATGTTGAGAGGAACCCCGGTCCCTGTTTTGAAACACAGAAGATGAATTCGGATAGTGAAGCCATTGATGGCATTTACGCTGCAATAGAACGAGTAGAACTTCGCCAGTCGCAGTTCCTTCAGGAACTGCATATGCTTAAATAGCAGCAAGACGCTACAAGTACGTCCTTAAAATGTTTACTGGGCAGGATCGCTACACTACAGACCGACATGAATTCCTTACGACTTGCCGCAAAGGCTGGTGATTCAAACGCATCATGTTGTGTTGACACCCTGACCAGGGACGTTGCCCATCTTAAGGCCTGTTTTGAAGATGTTTCCAATAGCTCCGGCAGGAATAATTTCCTTATTCTAGGTCTAAATGACTCCGCAACAGAGAGTTGGTCGATGCAGACGAAGACCGAATGCTAAACACTTAATGGACCAAATAAAGTTTATCTCTCTCTCTCTCTTTCTCTCTGGTCTGAATCTGAAAAAATCGTGCGCGAACTCTTCTCACCTCATCTTAACCAAAATGTTCCACCTGAAAGCATCGACAAGGCTCATCTAATAGCTCGCTTTGCTGAAGGGAAACATCGACCGATTGTTGATAAATTTTGCAGTTATAAAGTCAAAGACGATATCTAATCGTGCGGCCCT
>JARKHS020013106.1:0-75662 GCA_030143305.2 Amblyomma americanum | reverse complement strand
TCAGAAAAGAATGCTCTGAAAGAGCGTTTCAGATGCGTCTCTTCTGTCTGTGTTTTCCCATTATCACCACGGAAGTAGTGCACTGAGGCCGACTCCATAATAACATTACTGAGTGATTGATTGAAAGTTTTTTATTTTGAGAGGAAGGCACAATATCACTGTGGGAGAAATGGGGAACGAACCTTAGTCAAGTTTGATGCCGCACTCAGCGTACTGTCCATTTTTCTGTTGCTGGACCCGATAAGAAGGGCTTCAGTAGGCACCCCTATACCACCCTGATCAGGCCGCTTTGGTTCCCGTGTGCAGTAAATAGGAGCTGTGTGTCGGTATCCGTGAGTGACGCGGTACGGTAATCCGTGTGCTGGAGGGACTGTGTGCTTTTACTACCACACTGCTGACACTCTTCCGGCGCCGCATGGCGGCCGAACCTTGCCTCCCAGCGCGTGGCCGACCGTCTTCTTTGCCTGGAATGAGCGCGGCTATTCGGCGAGCCTCGCCCCAGTAAACGGCTGTGCTTCCCGCTTGCTGCTACGCTTATCGGTGACAATATGCAGTGTATTGCCTGAGTAAACGGTTAAGGTACGTGCAGAAATAGAGCCCGCAGTGCGAGCACGTTACCGCGATGATGTCGTCCTATTGCATTTAGGCAGAGTAAATCGTCTATATGCCGAATAAGCATAAACCTTTTTATGAAGAATAAGTTCTCTGATACGAAACCAATGTGCGCATAGACGCACGGACCTAGGTCATGGTAGCTAACGAGGACATTGTGCAGCTTAGGAGGTCGTAGCGGTTTGTCCGGGGGAGTGGGTGAAAAATTGATCGCCCCACTAGAGGTAGCAGCAGCTGCATGTGGCGCCATATTGCCCCAGGGCACACCCTTGTGACCCGGTGTTTAAAAGATCTCGATCTGATTACATGCCTTTGCAAGGCTGCGGATGATGCGTTGCGTGGCCCTCTCCGGCGGGGTGAAGAACTTCTTAGAAAGCCGCGTGTGGATCAGTGTAGATTCTAATTTGGTACCACAGTGTGGGAGAGCAGCAATGGCTACTCATATTTCGGGCAGCTCAGCGTGAAGCTTGGACTGGGCGGAAGGTGGCACGTGTAGGAATGCGAGTAGACGCGGGCCTGCGTACACATCCACCCCAATCGAGCTCTGTCTCCAGAAAGAAGGGCATCAGTGAAGATGCGGAGAGTAGAGTGCCAATAATTGTTTATTCCGTGCATCACCCTGATGATAATACAGCAGTGGGGAAAAATGCAAAAACAAGCTATGTACAAGTAACATAATACGCGCACAAATATCACGTGCGGACATCGTTAAATTAAGCACTCATCGTGAGGAGAATTGCATTCTTGGATGACGTTAAAAAATTTTCATGCAATAAAACATATTCCTTTGACGAACTGTTCGTGAAAAACACAAATTTCCCTCTATAATAAAATGCAAAGTGAACACCTTCACAATAAAAAAAGGCGGACACGGCCCTCTTGTACAAGCAAATTATTTTTTATGGGTTATTAGCTTCAGCTTCCCAGAGGAACTGAGGCTAGGAGGTACGCAGTAGTGGCAAGTTCCGGTTAATTTCGACTGCGTGGGGTTCTTAACGCGCACTGGCCTCGCACTGGCCTCGCACAGTGTATGAGCCTCTAGCATTTGTCCTCTGTAGAAGTGCGACTTCCGCAACCGGGATGGAGCTCGTGTCTTCTTGATCAACAGGCGGGCACCATAAGCATTGATTCATAAGTTTTACAGCCTAATTCTCTGTCTTGTATTATTCGGAGGCTAAACCGTTGTTGACCTTGAGGACTTTTGGAAACGCTATGTTCGAAAAATTCGCGGTCCTTTCTGTGCTACGGCTTGACGAACCTACTCCACGTGTGTAGTGTACTGTGCATTTTTTCGCCAGCCATAGACATCGAGCATTGTAATTAAAGTAACGTATTCAGTTTAAGCAAGCTTCTGTGTTTTCTTCAGCCCTCCGCATTTTTGGGTGTTCAATTTTTTTCGTTTACACTTTTAGCTACGACATCTAATAACATATGCACAAAGCTATTTACGTAGGCAATGTGAATTGCTGTTTACTTCATAAATACGTTGGAAGGAGAGTAAGCTAAGGTGGAATGTAGCGAATAGTTTTGTAAGAAGTGTAGAACATTGCGTTTTCCCCGACTTGTTTAAGTTTGTGATCGCAGAACACTGGTGAGCCCCCTAAAATTAAGCAAAGAACTTCAAACTAGCCACGGTCGAATAAATCGAACACACGGCGGTGTTTCCGGCTGCTGTCCCATTTGAAGTGAAACAGCATCTTTTCAGAGGAGTGCATGGCGGCTTTCCTCGCCTGCCGTCCACGCTAGACGCCTATGGTCCACAACGGTGCCTTTAGGTTAGCAGAACGTCCAGTTTGCATTTCGGAACTGCTCAGCTGAGTTCACAAAACCGCCGGGCGCATACCGGGTTTACAATGAGTGCAAGTTTTCTCCAGGCCTGGTGGTTCCTGGCTTTTTAATGGTCGAATGCTTGCGAAAACGGTTTTTCCAACCAGCTTGTTGCAGAACGTGCAAAACGTCCAAAAGGAGGTAAATTTGGGCACTTTAAGAGTTCTGTTGGACCAAAATAGAGGGTGCGAAGTTGTAATGAACCCAAAGACATTATATTTTCCTACTGCTATATGAGTTTTATTTATTTCATTTTCATTAGAACGCTTATGCCAAGGAAAACTCGGCTGGGACCGCCTATTGCTGACCAGGACTATGGATTTCTTGTAACCTCTCTTGGACCAAGGATTTCGACTATGTTTCAGCAAACGCTCCCCGAAAGCTTTTTTTCTTACGACGCTCGCTTGAGTTAACAACCCCTTGTACACGCTTCCTTGCCTACGACACTGTTATTAGACCAATCTTAGAATTTGCAGTAGTTATCAGGGACCCTTTTACAAAGGTGTAACATAAAGAAACTTGAAAGCATCGAAATGAAAGCACTAAGGTTTATATATAACACTGACAGGCGAGCATCAGTCACAGACCTCCTCAAAAAAAAAAGCGGCTTATCCTCCTTTCCTAACAGAAATTTCAAATGTCGCTTAAATTTGTTTTTTTAATCAATTAATATTATCTAAGAGGACCTTGGTGTAGGCTAGTTGGTTCATATTGCTACGACACAGACTGACAAAGCGCAACGGAACTAGGACAAGTAGAAGAAACACGAAACACAGGAAGCGCCTGTCCTTTGTTTCGTGTTTTTTCTACTCGTCCTAGTTCCGTTGCGCTTTGTCAATCTGTGTCGTAGCAATTAATATTACCTTCGAAGTTGAGACCTCCAATATCCTTACTTGTTTCTCGGGGTACCAAATTATAAATCACCATTCTATTTCCATAACACCATTAAATTCGCGAGTTAATTGTTTCAAATATTCTTTTTTTTCCAAGGACCATCACTGATTGTAATAACCTCACGGATGATGTTGTCAGACAGACATCATTGTGTTTGTTTTAAGAGCACTTGAAATGATTATTGTTGAAGACCATGCCACGGTATTTACTTGCGGACTTTCTATGTGCAATTTTGTTTAGTTTGTATAAGTCTGCATATTTGTATCCTAACACAATGTTTCCCAGCTGCTATGATCTTATGTACAAGATGGTAGTAACAATAAATAAATAAATAAATAAATAAATAAATAAATAAATAAATAAATAAATAAATAAATAAATAAATAAATAAATAAAATAAACAGATAAAAATGTATCCCAGCAAGGAGAAAAAAAACTTTCCATTCTCATCGCCTCGAGCTGTATTGGAAGCCACGGTGGCGCGAAGATGTCACCTTTGCTGGCTGCTGCTTTAAAAGCCAGCTTTCAGCTCAATTGCCTTTTTATTTAGTGGACAAAAAAACTGCCGGAAAAAAAAAATGACGCGAATAGACTCATGCCTGAAAATCACCGATTGCATTAGTATGTGCGAGCCGTGCACTTGCACTTCACCGCCATCACAAACGTCAAAATTCTGGGAGGAACACACATGCAGATAGATAGCGTAACAAGAGTGGAGAATTTTCCAACGCAGCATATACTCCCTGCATCAATGCACACAGCTTTGGCAGCATCCTCGTCATGATTGCGTTGATTCGGCATAACGGTCCATCATGCAGCTCTTTTCAAAAACTATGTAGATCCGTGAGCACAAATCGATTACCATGCACACATAGCTTTCCACAACCGAGAAAAATTGGATAGTGAACGTTGAGATTTCAATGTCCCTCTTAGGTGTTCGTTTTCATAAGTCCCATAAACAGGCGCCATCACACCACAGAATGAAAGAATGCTCAGTGTTTTTATGGAGGACGCAATGTACCGTTCATGGCACAAACATTGCCTTAGCATGAAACCATGTCCGAACGGCAGTGTCGATGTCTGTACATGCCTGTACGTCGGCCCAGAAGTCGTTCAAAACGCTTTAAAACTATAGTATATAGAAACTCCAGACAACGCTGTCGATACAGGGGTATACAGAACAACGACTCAGTGAGAACTAACTGTGAACTGTTGTAGAAAGGGGGCTGATGAGTCCTTAGGTAATGAAGGGCCCAACACTTCTAGCATAAGCCACCTTAACGAGTGGCCCGCGTAACCCTGCCATGCCGCGAAAATTATTTAGCGGGGGCACTTGGGTCATTAAAATCCGCACCTGATACCTCACGAAACAGTCCGGTAATGTGTAAATCGTGAAGTACACTTTTTTGTCAGAAGCGAAGAGGGCCAGTTCACCATAAGGTAACATCTTCACATTGTGTCAGAGAGAAACCGCAGGCAGCTACGCTTCAAGATAGCAGACTTATCAAAATTTAGTGTCACTATAAACGGCACGTGAATTTAAGCCCCTTACTAATGTCCGGGCGCCTTACTATAGACAAGGTGCTAGTTTTCAACAATCAACGCGGCCATAGAGCGCTGAATGCATGCACGCGCAGACCAGGTGCGTATTAAGAGCTCCATCACCAAAGCCACACAAGATAGGGCGCAGCCGACGAGGTACACGGTGAAGTACAAGCCGAACTGCTCAAGGCCCTCGTTGCCACCGGTGATCGGCTTGACGACTGTGCCACGGAAGGGAGTAGCAAGGCCATGTTCCGCGATGGCCAGGAGGAGCCGCCGGTGTTGGTACCTGTGAGGATGCGCAGTAGAGCACGCATATAATGCCGCCACAACGACACTTCCACACTGCAGACCTAATCTTTTGCAGTAAAACCCCAAAGCGCGTAACAGCTTGGAGTACCATGTTTAGCTAAAGAAAGCACACAGGAAGTAAATACATACCAATAGACGTCGTCTCTGTGAAGGAAACAACACATCCTTGTTTTTCAAAAGCCCAGGCACAGGTCAGTGCTGCTTTTACATAGGAAGGGCATTTTATTTAAGAATGATGCACACATGTGAATGGTAGTCATATCATTTTAATTTCCTCTTTAGGTGGGGTTATAAAATTCAAGGCTCTCAGCCACCCTGCAACGCTGGTTCTTAGAATGTGATTAGATAATAAAAGCCTAAAATGTGGTCATAGAGGCGCCTGGGAGAGTCACCTACTTTCAGCAAAGTGCTTACACCGTGCGAATCACCATGCTTGGGGTGTTAAGAGGAACGTGTCCTGGGACGTGATGGCTTTTACGCTAGTATGGCGATGAAGAATAAGGGTAGCCTAAAAGCGGTCAAGAGAAAACAAGGACCAGGCAAAAATAATATATGTGCGCTAAGACACAATGATGGCAACGTGATTAGCGACATGAATAAACTGCTTGAAGAAATCGAAGCGTTCTCAGAAATCTCTGCTGTAGCCTGTGTATTCGGGACATTAATGCAAGAACCAGTAGTAAACAGCAATTGCACATTCATTCATTAAAGAAAGCTTCAAGGAGAATGCAAAGAAGGAAAGAAGCTGCTAAGATTCAGGTCACAGCCGATGTGTTGAAGGACGGGCTGCACGAGATCGCGCAAAAAAAACACAACCGCCAGCCTGTATGCGTAGTGCGTTACAACCTCAATCATACCGGAATCTTGAAGAACGCTACAATCATCCTGATCGATTAGAAGGGGGTCGTCACGGAGTTGAAACATTAAAAGATAATCAGCTTACTTTCCTTTCCCTACAACATATTCTCAATGGTAATCGCATATATATTAAGAGCAACCTTAGACTTCAACCAAACGACTAAGTGGGTTTCCGTAAAGGCGACTTCACGACAGACCATATTTCCACGTAGTGGTGCCAGCAGTCCGGAAGCCAGGAAGACAGCAAAAAAGGCTTCGAAAATAAACTCTTTCCTGTGCTGTAGCGTGCCCAGAAAGAATTAAATGACTCTGGCGGCTGTCGCAAAAGTCGGCGTGGCTCGAAAGGAAACACGAACGCGAACGCCGACGACGATTCAAAAAGTTTACAGAAACAAACCCCGGTTATTGACAGAGGCCGCGAAACCTCGATCGTGTTGACTGATCCCCTCTCCATTTGGCTCGAACACGGCGCCGCCGGAATAGAGGGAAGCTACACGGAGTGTTTTGGAAGCCTCTATCCGCGCTACTTCAATGGCAATGCGTGTCCGGTGGGTGAAGAGATATGGTACGGTTAATGCTGTGTGTATGTGCAAGCCTGCCTTCAAATTCAAATTCAAATTCTTCATTTATCCTTGAAAATATAATAAAAGTGTGTCCAGCACTGTTTCTACCCGTAGCCGTATAGGGTAGTTAAGGGTCCAAGAAATGAAATGCTATAATGCAGATACTACGTCACATGCACAATTAAAACTTGGAAGAGCGGAGAGAGGGATATATACATATCAGAAATGAAAAATAAAGCAAAACAAAGAACAGTCATTTCAATTCAAAGACGTAGTGCATGCTAAATTACAACAATAAATCGTATGCGAATAACTGATAGATACCCTTTAAACTATTGAATGCATGCGCTGAAAGAATTTTTTAGCTGTGAGAGCAAAAGTTGGAGCGTATTTCATTTCTTGTGGAAGAGCATTCGATATCAGAACAAAAATGAGAGCCGTTGTTCTCCATATACATTGTGCGTGGGCGGTAAATTAAAGTTGCCTAATGCTATATTTCTCGCAGCACGCGATGATGTATGAACGAGGGACATATGGAAGGGGTGGTTGTTTCTTACGATACTGTTTATGGCAGTTCCTGTGTTTAGGAGGCGTTGTGAAGGGAATGGTAATATCCGTAGGTCGTGGAATAATGGTTTTCTGGGGTGATCCTTCTTAGAATGCGTTATAATTTGTAAAGATCGTTTCTGCAAATTGCTAATTTGCTAATTTGCAATTTGCTAATTTGCTGGAGATAATTATTGTTGGTCGATCCCCATGATTACCGACAGTATGAGAGATGACTGTGAGTAAAGGAGAAATGTAAGATACGTAATGTATTTGCGTCAAAAACGTCCAGTGCTTCTAGCAGTGTATCGCCCCAGATGCCACCTTCGCCCCACTGCAAATAAATGGTTTTGCTGTTGCAGGGTTCTCTCAAAGTTTACGCCAAGATATTTAAAACAAGGTGTATACTCTAGTAGGGTGTTGTCAATACTAATGTGTACAGAGTTATCATCTACTTTTCTACGGGGGTGAAATAAATTATATTTTGTCTTCTTGACATTTACCGTAAGCGTGTTGGCTGAAAACCATTTAGATACGCTTGCTAAATCTACGTTTGCTTTGGAGTGTATTTCCGCGATGGTATTACCTGTAATTATTATAGCGATGTCATCTGCAGACATCAGCATTTCTCTGAATTTTAAGGCACATGGAAGGTAGGAAACATAAAGAAAACAGCTTGGGTCCCAAAACAGACCCTTGGAGCATGCCTGTATGAATACGTTGTGGTGACGATGGGAAAATATTCATGACAACTATCTGGTGACATTCTTTGAAGTAACAATGAAACGACTCGAAAATCCGTTCCCTAAAACCGCAGTGCTTAAGCTTGTAGATTAGGATGGAATGGTCGACCATATCAAAGCCTTTTTTAAATCGAGAAAGACTACAGGCACAAGTTTGTTGTCATTTAAAACACAGTTTACAATCTGGGCTAATGACTGTACAGCTGATGAGGTTGAATGACTTTCCCTAAAACCATGTTGCTGTGGGCAAATTATCTTGTATTTCTGTGTAAAGCGATTGATTCGATTCTCAAAGAGTTTCTCGAAAAGTATTAACGTCACTGAGCACAGATATTGTTCGATAACTAAAAGGGCTTGGGCGATTACCGTCCTTGTATATTGGGACATCTCGGGCTAATTTTAGCGGCCTTGGGTAGGTGACGGTTTGAAGTGAGTGACTGAAGGCGTCGTATAGTATTGGACCCATAATAACATTATTTTCTCTTAACATACGTACTGTGATTTCATCTGTACCTGCAGCTTTACTGCTATCCTTAGTTGGTAATGTTGAGTGTACTTTGTCAAGTTCAATGCCATTCATTTGAAAGGAGTTTGGGATTGGGCTTGGTAACCGAGAATATATATCTGTGTTATTTACATCGGTACCTGAAGAAATTCCGACGGACTAAAAGAAAAAACGCGCGAAGAAACAAACAGACGCTGCTCCCGCCTATATATGAGGGACGTTGAACACTGTTAGTCAACCAGTGCCCCAGTTCAAACCTCGGAGAAGCACTGCTGTACGACTCCTGGGAAGCACCGCTGCCGCAAAGTCGCGGACCTTCGAGGGAGCCCGCGCCTGTGTACGGGATGGCCCATGGTGATCCTCCGGTCGTCGCATTGTCAATGTACACAGTTAAGCAACTGTGTGTTCTTTTATTGCGAAAGCAATACTACGGCCAGGTCTAACCGCTCGTCGCGTATGCCGTGCCCCCCCCCCCCCCCTCCAAAAAAAAAAAAGCCGGCGCTGCGCTTATCAGGTGGTGTGACGTCAGTTCTCTCCGTCGCTATGACGACGCGTGACGTCAGCTTGCTCCCCGCCACAGCTAGAATTGAGGCGCTCGTCGCGTGTGCCGTGGCCCCCTAGCCGGCGCCGCTCCTAACAGGTGGTCTCTCCGTTGATATGACGACCTCCTCGCCTTGCGCTCGCTATGTGGCGGCTTCACTGGGATATATAGCGGTGCGCTACGCGTTGGTTGATCAGTCTCGGCATGGAAGTTACCGACGAAGAGTCTATATCTGGATCTAGTTACTCTACTGCTTCGGAACAGTTGAATTCCAATGCTAAAGCTAAGCAAGCTAGGAAGAATGAGAGAAACAGGTTGAAACGTGCCCAGGAAACAGAGAAACAACGAGAAGAACAATTGCCAAAGCGACGAGAAGCCGAAGCTGCTAAACGAGCTTTCGCAATTCAACCAGGTTTAGCCAGAACTAAACCACGACCAATTTTTGCTTATATCTCTAGCGTGTTAGTGCACTTTAGGTGCAAGATCTCTCTTGTTTCGTTGCCGATCTCAAGTGTTACTTTGCGTCCGTCGCATTGTTTGGTAGATAACATTGTGTTGTTAGGAGTGATTAGGAAGTTCCTCACTATTGTATCTTATGTAAACTTTGTTTTGTTTGCGAACCTTTCACTCTTACCCAATCTCTGCATTGCGACCGCCGAAAGCTGGGCACCATTCCACCCGCGTTTCACTTGGCAGTGAGAGCATCTTCTCTGAGACTGGGACAGCTAACCCTCTAAGCTCTAAGGGGGTCTGGGAGCTCACGTGACTAGTGCCCGCCCACAGGTGAGAATGGCCGCCGCTCTCACCGTGTTCACTTTAATCCTGACAACCAACTTTCTAGATGCAGCATGCAGGCAACCAGTTCCATGCTGGAACAGTGCAGAAGTGGTTCCGCATAGGTGCGACCATTCGAGATAGATCTGATCGTATCTCGGATCACACACAGAGGAATAAAGACGCATGCTGGTAGCCTTCAGCCTCAGCAAATAAAGGTGAGAAAGCTTTGCGGCAATGTGGGCATAACAAACACACATAATACAAAACTTAAAACAGACTAAAACAGACTGTTTATTAAACCCGCCGCGGTGGCTAGGTTGTTAGAGGGCTCGGCTACTGATCTGGAGTACCAAGGCTCGAACCCAACCGCGGCGGCCGCTTTTCTATGCAGGCGAAGCGCAAAGGCGCCCGTGGGCTGTGCGAAGTGAGTGCACTATAAATATTCCCAGTTGGCCGAAATTATTCTGGAGCCCTCCAGTACGACACCTCTGTCTTTCTTTCTTCTCTCAATCTCTCATTTATCCCTTACCTTTCGACGTGGTTCATGTGTTCGCCGAGATGTCATACAGATACTGCGTCATTTCCTTTCCCTCTGAACCAATTTTCGATTTCCTGCTGTCGATTTGCGCACCCATAATAAGGCTTTAGGGGCGAAATATGTACAACTACTGGCCACGCGCGCCGCCGCTTGCATGCTGTCGCTCCGTCGGGGTGTGCTTCGTAACCAAACTTGAGAAGTCGACGAGCGATCTTGTACAGGCCGAACTAGCGGCGCAAAAGCTTTTCACTTAGTCCGCGGTAGCGCATAGGTGTTCACGCCCACACGCATGTTCCCCCGGCTTGTATTCGACTTAGCATCGGTACGCTGTTCTACTTCAATGTGCAACGATGCCAGGCTTCGTACTTCTTGCGCGCTTTATAGGTGGGCGGCAACGTCGAGGTTATTTTCTTCGCTAATGCTGGGAAAAAATGGCCTCTAGCGTGCTTGTGGCCTCCCTGCCATGGACCAGTCTAAAATGCGTCATCTAGGTGGCCTCCTTCGCTGTAGTGTTATGGCCAAAGACGAGGTAAGGCAAGATGATGTTCCAAGTTTGGCTGTTAGGCATCAACATGCCTGGCAACCATGCATGCTATTTTGCACATGCACACACAAATGCAGACGAGCATTTCTTTTCTGTTTTCATGAGGATGAACCCGGAAGAGCAGTAAGAAGCACGTGACTTTAAAACTAATGCACTGGTTAGACATTCGCCTTGGGGGAGAGATATTAGTATTACAACTGCGTTTATAATGTCACCACTCATCTCCCTCCTCAAAACCCTTGCTTCGTCCTGCGCATATGAAAGACCAGCTAGTGTTTGCCTACCAGGTGTAAGATATACAACCCATTGGTTATTACTCAAGAAAATTGTTTTTTATCATAGAATTATGCCAATCAATTAGCAAGTTTTTAGGCTGCCCATGCACGCTTCCCGTGGGTTCGGGTCAGAGTCTTATTTCAATATTCACCATTGAAACTGTGACAAGCAATGAGCATATGAAAGTTAAATACAAGAACCCACCTCAACGGATGCAGACTGTGAATGCCGGCCACTTGAGGAATGTCGCAAAGGTTATCACTAGCAACGAGGTCTCTCTGCGAGGCGAGCAACTCGTCTTCATCGCACGCTGCTGAAAATGCCGCGTGATTACCTGCTTGCGCTTTTTCGTAGCACAATGATGCTTGGCTTGGAAAAACAACCATGCCTCTGCATCGTTCCAAGGTGTCCATGATTTCTTGCCAGTACCTTGCGAGCTCCCCTTCTCCTTCAACAAAAAGAGTCTGAAATTGCCGGTTCCTATACAAGCAAGGTACTATGCTACACATATTCATATAATGCCTAAGTTCTGCAAAGTTCCTTATGTGTCGCGACATTTTAGGAATAGAGCGGATGGAGGTGATGCTTGTCTGAATGTAATTTCCCAGAAACATCATACTTATGACCCAGAATGCTGTGGCCACACTGCGGTAGGTAGGTGCACTTCTCGACGATATTGGAGGACTTTTACCGAGAAATATAGAGACCAGAAAGAAAGGTAGTCCAGACTGCACTTCATGGGTACCTCGTCTAAACACTAGGCGACTACGAGAATGCAAAAACAGTGCCAACAAAGATCCTGAACCCAGAACAGAGAGCGTGAGCCACACCAGAGACTGCCAGGAGTCGATGAAAGCTACTTGAACGCTGGTTTGGCGGCTAGTAAAAAAACAGAAACGCGAGGGAGAATAGTATGCGTACTTAAAGATGGATCCGTAACGCAAGTAAAAGATTCCAAGCGGCGAGAAGACTACATCTAAAGATTTATCGAAACTCCTTCCTCTCAACTCGATGAACTGGATTGTGTTGTTCAGGCTTTTGTAAGCGTCTAGCAGCGCCGACGCCTCAGGTTTTTCTTTTAGTTTATGGTAGCTGAAAAGAGCCTTTTTCTTGGGGAATACTGGAGCACGGTATTTCTGTCCTTTGGGAAAAATGGTTTTGACTTGTCGGTCTTGGTTGAAAAGCTTAGAGACCGGAACAATTTGGCGAGAGGCACAATTTCTAAGCCGGTCTTCAGGCGCGTTGATGTCGCGAGAGTTGACGCTGACCACCTGACAAAGGCTGGATGAGAAAGCACTAAGAGTTTCTTCATGTCGAGACAGCGAAGAAATAAAGAAGCGGTGTGTTGAGTGGGTGGACAACTTCCGAATCAGTTGCTCGTATTCCTTGCTCATATTCACGAAGTAAGGAACAAAGACTAGCTTCTGTGGGATAAAGAAAGGAAACGAGAATTCACCGCAGCTCACTCCATATTGAAAGCTGTGGTCACAATAAAGTTTACGGTCGTTTAAGGCTTGAAACTTTGCGGCGGATGGTAAATCGTTCACTTGTTTATAAAGCCGCTCTGTATCAAAAGGAGAATAAAAAATAATTGATTCAGACCAGTAGGAGTTCGATGCTGCCATGATGTTTAGCATCACCGGGTAAAGTTCCGCCACGGCAGGAGAAAACACAGCAAGCAGCTGCACGGCGTGCGCTGCTAGCGAAGCCTTCCTGAAAGTGTTGTGCGCGGCCATCAAACGAACTACTAGTGTAGTATTAACTTAAGGACACGTTGCAAAAATTTTTGAAAGAAAGATTCTATCTGCTTAAGGGTCAGTCGGAATAGATGCCGTCATGCTGCTAGCACAAATGCCATCACGCATGGAATGCGTCGGCGAAGTCAAACGACTTGCTATGGAAACCCTTAAAGTAGAATTGCTGTCTCACGTTGTACGGCGGTTATTTCTCCTTCTATGAGTCAACCTTCTTGAGATGTTTCGCTTCTCAGAGCACAATTCAGAAGTGGGAGACGAACTGGACAAGCGGCGGGCTGGCGTTGCGTCGCTTTGAGACCCGGGTTTCAACACTGCCGACAGCTATGCGACGCAGCCGTGGCAACAGGTAATTCAGAGAACAGGCTTCGCTAAGTAATTGCTGGCGCCTTGTACGCGCTGGTTTAGGAAGAAAGCACCCCGTTTATGCAAAATGAACTGGATACAAACATGAAGCCTTCGGCTGAAACAGAAAGCATTGGATGCAATGGGGCACGTCGGCTGCCTGGGACAGCTTGCCACCCTGCCTCTAGGCGCCACTGTGGAGATAAACAGCTGCTTCTGTGAGGAGCGAAACTGCATCTGCGTTACGTCGATATGCAAAGTTCTTATTCGAAACAGACAACAAATGCTGAAAGAGGCGCTTGAATGTTTTGCTGTGAATTGATGTTCCCGAGGCAGCTTACACGCATGGATAAAAAATTCAAGTTCATGAAAAAGATTACTCTATTTTTATGCGCTCGAGTGGAGGCGCCACTCATACTACTCCTGAAGCACCAAGCTCGTTATTGATCTCCACGGCAGAGGTGAGCTCAATAGTTTGTAGCGCGAAATACGCGTCAGAAATAAGAATGATATTGGTATTTCACGATATACTGGCCGTTCGACTATTTGCGGAAGGATGACAGTTTGGCTGGAGTAAAAACCAGCAGAAGATGGTACCGTGGTCGAAATATTTTCTGTAATGTAGTGGTAGATCTTACAGGATACACTGTTGACGCCGTCAGCTTCGTCGTGGAAGTTTTCCTGTTCAGACTCTTGTTTATACGTACGTTGAAACACATTGATTTATTCGCGACTCAAATTCCGGCGACCGCAGTTGCACGAAAACTGCACAATGCTTAATCACCGAGTCGCAGTTGAATTCTTCGAAAATATTTTGTAAACTACGTTCGCAGAAAGAACTTTTCCTTAAGTAGAGAAGAATGAATTGTGTGTTAATTCAGGACATACGTGTTCCGCTACGAGCAAAAGGTACCAAATTCAGAAACACAATAATTAAAAATGGACGGAAAAAAAGACGGGACACTGCGCTGAGTTACAACTCGTAGAGTTTTATTGTGAGCTCCGCGAGAACTGATAAATGATAAAACTGTGCCATTACTTTAATAAAACTGATAAAATATCAGTTGTATCAGTTGTAATTCAGGGTTTTCTCTAGTCCTCTTCTTCACTCGACCCTGTGTAGGTGCGCTGTTTTAGCCCTACTGTGTCATATCAACCTTGCCATGCGTCTGCATTTATGCAGAAACACCCCCACTGGCACTGACTTTAATCCCGCGTGTATTTCAGTTCAATGGTATTGTTTTCATAGTTCTGATCGAGGTTCTGTGGATTTACACCTCGGAAAACGTCAGTGATCACTGCAGCAACCCGCAATGGGAGAATGCGAAAGCAAACGAGTCAACGTGCACACAATCACGCAGCGACATACCGCACCATTCGACGCATACGAAACGAACCCGCCCACTCGACGGCGCCGAGGCAACGACTGACGGAAGACGGAAGAGCTGAAGCGGAGGCGATGCTCACGAACGTTGTGAAAGGTCTTTTTTTTTCCATCGCGCCACCGCTCACCCCACCGAGGCGCCGCCCTGTTCGCTAACGTCACGGTGACCCCAATTCAACGAAGCGACATGACGTCACGCGTTGCCATAGCAGCCGTATTGTCTTCTCCTTATCACTCATGAAATATTTTTGAATTAATTACGAACTTTATTTCAACTCTTTTGCCTAATTGTAAACTATTTTGCCGTCCTTGGTTGTTTTCCCGTACACTCACTAGATCGCCGTCCGCGCTATTCCGACGGTTTTTCGACATTTTTGCCTCTAATTAATCAACTAATCACACTATCCACATAATTTTTGGCGCATGATCCTCCCATTATCCTACATCGATTGCAGCTATTCGTTTGATCCTAGCTTTTCTGAGAACGACACGACTGCTGAGGACACGTTTTGATGACACGACCTCGCCGACGTAACCGAGTAATGATTTGTCATTCATAAATTTTTGGCTCTCTGGCCCGCCACGATTTCGAAATTGTTAAGTTGGTTTTTTAAAGGTTTAGAGATGTTTTATGTTTAGAGATATTCTTGTTTGAATTTAAAGCAAGTGGAGATACGTCGGTGCGGTCTTTACAGTAGGCGTGCATAAAAGGTGGACATTACTTATGTATTTCATGTGAACGAAAATACCAAAAGTTTGATAGAATACCTTGCAATTTTACAATTTTTTGATCTTACAAGGGCTGAAAAACTGAGCAGCAATTGCGGTACTCTATAAAGCGAAATTTCGCCGCAGTATGATATTGGTTATATTGCGATAGAAAACTTCGACGACGCTTAGGCTACCCTTAAAAGTCCACTGCAAAGCATTAAAGCTTTATCGCACAAGAGTTCTTAACTATCATACTGAGCCAACGCTCCTAAGTGGTGTACAGTAGAGAGATGACGTCCTAGCCTGGTAGCGGCGACCTCTGCTGCGTGTCCTGCAGCCTGCGAAAGCGCTTTGAAACGCGCATGTTGGAGGAAATAATCAACACAGGCTCTCCCCTCTCCTCTCACTCTTTCTCACTATCACACCCTTTTGCTCACTTCATCCCGTACGCTCTGTCTTGAAGTTCTCGCTTCTGCTCACCATCTCCTTTCTCATTACATGGGTGGGCAGTCCCCCACCTGGCCTACAGCACCTCAAGACCAGGGAAGAATGGGAGACCCTGCTTCACTCCGAGAACCAGGCTCTTCAGAGCATCGTTACTGACCGGCTGCCAGCCTCAGAGAACGCAGGACATAAACGCTTGAGTGCATTTGGGATGTGCGGTCCCGGGAGCCTGCGTGCTCCGAACTCCTGAAATCTATTAGTAAAGTTTTATGATGATGAAGATGATGATGCTTGTCTGATTGCTCCAAGGAAGAACGGTGAAGCCAGAAAAGACGCGTTTTAAATTTGAGCTGAACACTAGGCGCGTGGCAGGCGTGTTAAGAGTATCGCCAGGGGGAGGAAAGCGCGAGCCACTTCCGTCCTGGTTAATTGAAAAAACGTCTGCTGAGGCCTTAACTCCGCATAGCATCCACTGTGAACGTGACTGAAGGAGGAAATGAGGCCAGAGTCTTTAGTAAAGGACAAGGTCTAGCCGAAAGAACGTTCTGAAAGGAGAAATCGCCTGTCTCTCTCTCCCTCACTTTCTCTCACTCTGTATCCCTTCTGAATTTCTGATCCGCGCGACCGTTGCAACCGCCGCGCATCCTTGGCATGTGTTTTGCGCACTCCGTCAGCCGCACGTCACCTTGGCGCGGTCGCCTGCTTTGCGGCGCCGTTCGGAGACTTTTTGGCATCGTGTTCCTTCATGTGTTAGTGATATTGGTGCAGCGGCAACTACGGAGGTGTTTCGTTTTGACTTCGGGACCTTCAAAACTGCGAGGAGTGCAGCGAGACCGGCACGGATACGATGCGAATTGCTACCTGCGTTCGCGTTCTCGGAACCACCCCTAACTCATTTCGGCGCCGTGGATCATGAACAATGATTTAGTCGCTGCTGTTGATGAAGCAGCCCACGAGATTGGTTCGCAAGAGTCGGCACAACGTAGGAATTGATTATGCAACTGCATGTTAACTGAGTTTTATTGGTGTCGCATATAATCACCAAGGAGAGCGACGTGATAGTAGTTTCATTTCACGCGTTTACGTAAATACTGAAAACATTTTTGCAATTCTCTATAATCTCTAGGTACGCCATGCATGCATTAAATTACGTGAACGCACTGTGGACAGACTGATCCTTCTGTATTGGGTGAAAAATGTGCAGGAATGACCGCTTATGTATTGCGTGAATGATGCATGAATTGATGTGCTGAAAATGTCAGTTGCGCAGTTGAGCCACCCGCTGCGGTGACTCAGTAGTTTGGGCGCTCAGCTACTGATCCGGAGTTCCCGGGTTCGAACCCGACAGCGGTGGCTGCGTTTTCATGGAGGAAAAACGGTAAGGCGCCCGTGTGCTGTGCCATGTCAGTGCACGTTAAAGATCCCAGGTGGTCGAAATTATTCCGGAGCCCTGCACTACGGCACCTCTTCCTTCCTTCTTTCACTCCCTCCTTCAACCCTTCCCTTACGGCGCGATTCAGGTGTCCGCCGATATACAAGACAGATACTGCGCCATTTCCTTTCCCTAAAAATCAATTATTATTATTATTATTATTATTATTATTATTATTATTATTATTATTATTATTATTATTATTATTGTTCTTGTTGTTGTTGTTGTTGTTGTTGTGGTTGTTATTATTATTATTTGAGATAAGCTTAACACCTCTAGTGCATCAAGACACATTATTTGTTTTGCACGGTATGCTGTACCGTAGTAATGCAGGGTATTATGAGAAATAACTTTTTTTACTGACAATAACGGGAAGGATATATATGTGTCAATAAAGCCATGAAAAATGTTCTCTGTCCTTCATACATCGGCCAAGTGGCGCAGTAACCAGTGTTGACGACTAGTACAACCTATTTTAACATGCCACAATAGCAAATGAAGGGTGTACAAAAACCCGAGTAAAGCGCAGTGCGCGACTACGCGCAGCGTGCAGACGACCATAGATCCACCCACCTCCTAGAGCGGGCCCGATTTTGGACCAGTCTTCGCGCGAAGCAGATGCCATGTGGAAACCCCCTGCGCCGGCGTGTTTCGGTCGTCTGTTGTCCTGAAGATAACTTGTACACCAAACGCTATGAGCGTAACTGAAGGAGGAATGGCGGTACCGTCTATAATTCTTGGCCGCTGGCAGGAATAGGAAGTCTGACCCCCCTGGTGTCGCGTGCTCGTTCGAAGTGTGAACGGCATAGGCTCGACACATAGCCACCGCACTCAGCCGTGCATGTGCTAATTCAAGGATCGACTGCCGATTCATGTACCACTCAAGCTACAACCGGCAATTTTTTGGTAGGTCTAATGCCGATTCTATGGTAATCAGCCGTCCATCGGTGCGACAATTAAAGGGCGTACAATTTTTTTGCGAGAAATCGCCTAGGCTGTTCGAGGCTTTGCGTCTCTTTTTGTAAACCATTAAAAGCGTGCCACATGAAACGGAGGGGTTGAACGCTAAGTGACACCTGCCGCAGCCACAATCCATTATATATAGGCATGTAACTGACTTTTATTCATTACTCCTTGCTAACTGTACACAATGATCATGCGTAATGCCTCCCTCTGTACATTTCTATGCAATGATGTACTTTCTGTTCTGTCACTGCATTGATCCACCCGAGAATTTTGAGCATCAGGAGACTAATAGTGCATTTTGTGCATGAATGATAATTGACCAAGACGACGACGTGTAATATACAGCTCGAGTGTTGCAATTTAACACAAGGCATGACAGGTTGCGGCGATAGCATAGTGCTCTCGTGCAGTGGCCAGCGAAGCTGTTGTGTTCTCGCCGCCGCGGACTGGGAAACAAGATGCGACCATGTTTATTTTAGTTCTGCTGGTACCGCATAGGCTAGCGGCTTTTTCAATCGGCAAATCGGCAAATATCGGCTTTTTCAGGAGTTTCAGTGACACAGCGCTATCGTACGAAAATTAGGTGAAAACGAACTAAGACTCAGAAAACACTTTGTGCTGTACGGCGAGAACGAAGGGCGAAGTTACGAAGTGAGCTTTTTATGCTGGATTTCACAGGGCATGCCTTCTCCCGGATTGCCAATTTAAATTTAGAAAATAAAATAACACCGCACCCAGCAGATGTCAAGGCAAACGCAAAGACGTCCGACGGAAGGAAGATGGCGCAAAATTTTCATCGACTGCTTTGCACATGCGTTCACCTAGGTTGTTTTTGTCTACCATTCTACTGTAAGCGTTTACAAACACCACCCCTTCCTTCCACGTATTATGCTGCAAATCACTCAAGCTGACAGCATGTTCTAGAAGATGTTTTTCGCCTGCCCAGGAATTGTTAAGTTTCAACGCGTTACTGAGGAAGACCGTACTTTGTTGCATCGCCACCCGCGCAAACACAACCAGTTGGCAGTCCCTGGGCCGTGGCGGCCCTCCGTCTATGGCTTTAGGAGCGATCCATGGGCAACAACGATAAAGAAATACACTAAGCTCGAGTTATATGGCTATGTATGAATTAGAAAGTGTTGACTAGAACTGCAGCTGTGGAATGCGATTGCGATAACAACTGCACTACTAATAGTTTTGAAAGTGTCGGGAAAGACAAAGGAAAAGAGAACAGGACAGGAGAAGCGTTTTTGTGCTTGTCCTGTACTGTTCTCTTGCTCTGCGCTTTCATGATTCTCGATGCTGTATCAAATAGCGCAGCAGAGCTGCAACAGCTGTGCGCATGCGCCGTGTCAAGTGGGCCGAAGATGAAGGAACGCAACTTTGTTAGGACATTGCCCTATGCTGCGCATATCTGCAAAACGTGAATCGGTGAAGTCTGTTGCTCGCTGTTAATGACTGCTTTCTACAGCCGGTTTTTTTTATAACTGGTAAACAACATGCATGCCTTTGAGAACCCACGTAATTGAGAAACCACAGCGACGAGGACTGAGACATAAAAAGACAGAACAAGGGCAGACTATCAACAGATAAAAATTTATTGGGACACGCCGTATATAGAGAAGAGAAAACAAAAGAGAAGAACAAAAAGCACATGACATGCGCAGCAGTCTAGTTCCTGATTACAACGCTCGAGCCATTAAACGAGCAGGTAAAACAACACAACGCTTCAAATCGTATCACAAGGATAGTGCATTCTCAAGGTTGTCAAACTTTAAATCTAAAGTAACAGCAGCGATCACGCACTCACACAGGTATCGGCTGAATTTCTTATTCTAAAAGCCTCAATACTTCCGGCCTGTCTTATCTCATCTCGCCACAGAACGAGCGTTTCTTCGAACAGTGGAGGGCACTTGTGGCTCTAAATGTGCTTGGTAAAATGTGTCTCCGAACCGCCATCAAGTGACGTAGCACGTTTGCTAAGGCACACGTTTACGCAGCGCCCCTTCTGACCCGTATAATGCAGGTCACAAGGTAACGAAATGGCGTAAACCACCCCGCAAGCACAATCCACAATTGGATCGGAGTGACTCACACCACACTTGTTCCTTCTCTCCAGCAGTGAGTCATACGTCTCAATAGCAACACAGATTCGGCCGAATGTTTTTTTTTTTTTTTTGCCGCAAACGCCATGTCCACGTCATAATCGCGAGCCATCTTCTTAAGGCTGTGGGAGAAAGCGTGAATGTATGGGACATGAAGCAATTCGAGGCAATAAATAGAATGAAAAAACATTAGCCTCTCCCACACCACTACTGTATCGCGGGTGTTATCCCAATAGTAATTTAAAAGATTTGGCCCGAAGGCAATATGAATTTCGCCACCCAAGGGTGGGTGCTACTATAGTTACCCACAGCCGGGGGAGCGGGCCCGGGGAGACTCCCCTGATCTCCCCTAGGAAGTAGCGGAAGGGGCGGGTTGACGGGTAAGGGGAATGGAATATAGGATGGGTTATGGGAATTGGGATGGGAATGGGGACAGCGAGTTTTTAGCTCTGATCCTTCCTTTCAATCGACTCCATTTCTGGCCTGTCGGCAACAACAGGGAGGGCGTCGAGATTATTCAATGGTGCGGCTTCAGTCACGGGATGCCCGACCATCCAAATGGCAGCAGGCCCCGACCGCCGGAGACAGAAAAACCTGACCCGGGGTCAGCTACCTCGGGCTCCTCCACGATTTTAGGGTTTGTTTCGGATGAGCCAGTCCCTCTCCGAGGGATTGATTTTCCCGGTTTTTCCGACTCCGGAAGTACGTGTGGTGTGATCCACCTCACGAGTAACAGGTAAGCGCCATCGGCCGGCCATCTGACGACAGTTGGCTAGCACCCCACGGGGACCCACTTGTGCTTCCAACCAACCAACCATGCACTTATTTTCTCCCCTAGCTTGTTCTGCTCCTACTGAGGAGAGAGTGTTCCAGGCCGGGCCACAAACCAAGAACGTGGCTTAGTCTGAGATGAATGGGCCTACTCTGCCGGTACTCCATAACTCGCCGGGTTGCACACTGGTCGTAACCTACTACACACCCCTTCCTCGGCGTCCCGCGCTCTGTCCTCACGGTCCCGCGGACAGCCATTGAAAACGTTTTTTAGCGATAGCTACATTACGGTAGCATTTCCAAACTCCAGCGTGGCGGCGCCGCCACCCTGTGGCTGCGCCGCCACGCTGTCACATGGTTGGTCACGTGGTGCGGAGCAGCTGCCGGCGGCGCTGCGCCATGGCTGATCACGTGGCTCGTCATGTGGTTGGTCACGTGACTAAGTTCCACTCAGCCAGCTCTATCTATCGCGTCACTCCAGGTTTAACCAGAGCTAAACCACCGCCAATTTTTGTTTCCTCGCTAATATCTTTTTGTGCTCTTGCCGTGATTCGTCCTTGTGGTGCCTCAATAACATGGATCAAAACCGCCCAATTCTCCATCTTTTCAAAACAAGGCTCATATATCAGAGAATGTGGTCCATAGACACACGATTAATGTATTCTTCGCCTCTCAGACATCGTAGAGAATTCTTATTACCTGCGAAATGTTTCGTGAATATTGATACGGGAATAAAAGAAGAGGCGGAGAGCGAGCGCGAGCGGCGAGCGCGCGGCTCTAGCACGAGGGAGATAGAACGAGAAAGCTTGGCCGCCGCCGGTCGTGCTTCGCCGGCTCTCCTCCGTACTGCTGCTATATTTCTCTGGGCGGGCCCGTGGCCACCCCGTGGCACCCCACACCGTAACATTTTGGTGGCAGCGGTGGAATCATGCCGCTCACCCGCTCCCAGAGTCAAGCACCCGACGTGCCAGACGACAGGAGTCCACCACCAGCCGATAGCGCCGACGACGCGGCGGCCGGCGCCGCTAGACCTAGGCGCTCGGAGGGGCTCGGCTCTTCGCAGCAGCCGGACGCCGGTGTTGAGCGCCTCCTGGATACAGTCACCCAACGAATGGACGCATGGGAGGCCCGTCTGACTGCCCAGGCTGGGGAGATGGAAGCTCGCCGGCGCGAACTCCGTCGCCTGGTGCCAGCCGAGCCGAGCACAGGTCAGGTGCCTTTGGGCGTCCCCGCCGCCGCTGTTTACGGCTCTGCCGTCGCTGGGCCTGCGGTCGTGGCCGCCAATGGTGTGCTCGGCGCGGGTGCGTCCTCGCCGCAGTGTTCGTTGGACGTTGTGGAATTGCCCACATTTGACGGCACCATCTCGTGGGATGCTTACCGCATCCAGCTGGACGGTATTGCGGCGGCGAGAGGCTGGGACGAGCAAATGAAGGCATGGATGCTCGTTGCAAAACTGAGGGGCCGCGCCACCGAGCTGCTGCAGAACGTGCCGCCCGACCAGCTGGGCTCTTACACTGTTCTGGCGGGCCTCCTCGCCGACCACTATGGTGCCTCAGGTCAACCCCGTGTGCAGTACCACCGCCTGCGAGCCCGCCGTCAAGGGCCCGGGGAGACGTACCAGGACCTCGCCGCCGCCATTGAGCGCCTGGCTCTGCAGTCGCTGCCGGGAGCGCCTCAGAACGCCGTGGCCCTGGTCGGCACCGAGGCGTTTGTCGACGCCATCCGACTCCCCGAGGTGCAGCGCTTGGTCCGCTCTGGCCGTCCTGATTCCGTCCGCGCCGCCATGGCGCTCGCCATCGAGGCGGAATTGAGTTTGCTGGCCACGCGGGGGTCGCCACCGTCTGCCGAGCGCAGCGTCCGGGTGCAGGCTCCTCGGTCCGCAGCCCCGACTGCGGCCTCTATCCGACGCCTGCGTAACGACGTCCGCATGACCTGCTTCCGCTGCGGCCTGCGGGGACACTACGCGAGGGACTGTGCCGGCCCTCCAACGTCGGGAAACGATTTGGCGGAACTCCGGAGTTCCACCAAGTCCGCCAAGTCCGTCCCCACACTCCTTCGTTCTCCGCGTCCCCTCCTTTCGTCGGCTCCGATTACCACTGATGCTCCTTACGTGCTCGTCGACGTCGCCCTGCTTGACCGGCACGTAAAGGCCTTGGTTGACACTGGAGCGGCTGTCAATGTACTGCACAAATTGTTTGTTGCTAACGCGCCCCACCTGCTTCTGCCAGCCGCCAAAACCCGGCTCTTAGCTTTTAACGGCACCCCTGTGGAGCAAGTCGGACGTGTCGTCGTCAACCTGACAGCACTCGGAAATACCATCTCCACCGAGTTTGTTGTCGCAGACAGCCCTATTTGGCCAGTGGTCCTCGGGTGCGGGTGGTGCCAGCAAGCCGGAGTCGTCCTTAATTTTACTAGAACCAAACCACGGGCGAGCCGAACTCTCTGTGGGCCGGGCTGGCTTAGCCGGGTTTCCAGCCTCGGTGTCGCCCTGTGGCAGTCCCTGGTGTCGGCGACCAAGCGTGCCTCAGCATCTCTGCGTGACCTCGCGACGAAGTGGCCGTGTCGAGTCAAGCCGTTCGACGTCACTACCGTGACTGTGGCGTCCGCCGTGACCCTGCCACCGGGTGCGGCAACGTGGGTGTATGCCAAGCTTGACAGTCCGGTCACAGCAGACGTGCTGTTCGAACCCATCCGGTGTTCAGCTCCAGCCCGTCAGATGACCTCCCCTCGAAGCCTTCTGCCTGTGCTCAAAGGAGAGGCCCACGTATTTATACTCAACATCGGCAGCGTACCTCTCGCGCTGACTCCCGGCACGCAATTGGGTACAGCCTCAGTTTTACACCCCGGGTCACCAGTGGCGTCTCTGCAACCTGAAGCCCCGCCTCGCCACCCTCCAGCGCCGGCGATCCTATCATGGGAAGAATTTAACTTTGGACCCAGCCTGACCTGCGCGGAGCTCGCCTCTCTGAAGACCTTGCTGCTCGAGCATCGCAGTTGCCTTGCTCTCAGCGCCGGTGAAGTCGGGTGCACTTCCTGGGCTCCGCACCGGATCAACACCGAAAACCGCGGGCCCGTTCATCACCAACCTCGCCGTGTAGCGCCAGCCGAACGGAGAGTCATCCAGCAGCACGTGTGCGACATGCTTGACCAGGGAATCATTGCCCCTTCTTGTAGCCCTTGGTCCTCCCCTGTCGTCCTTGTGCGCAAGAAGGATGGAACACTCCGCTTCTGCGTTGACTATCGGAAGCTAAATGCTATTACTAATTGCGACGTGTACCCGCTGCCTCGCCTCGACGATGCGCTTGACCGCCTGAAGGGGGCCCGTTATTGTTCCACGCTAGATCTGCTCTCGGGCTACTGGCAGGTGCCTGTTCACCCCGATGATGCGGAAAAGACGGCTTTCGTGACTCCCGACGGCCTTTACCAGTTCAACCGTATGCTCTTCGGTCTCTCGAACGCTCCAGCCACCTTCCAGCGTCTCATGGACCGAGTCTTAGGCCATTTGAAGTGGACTATAGAGTTGGTCTACCTGGATGACGTATTTGTCTACGCGGCTACATTTGAAGAACACCAGAGACGCCTCAAACTCGTCCTCGAAGCCCTTACCTCTGCTGGGCTTCGCTTAAAACCAAAAAAATGTTTCTTCGATTTCGCGGAGGTGACGTACTTGGGTCACGTTGTGAGCCGGCATGGCATCCGTCCCGACCCTGAAAAGCTAAAAGCGCTTAGAGCTTACGAAGCTCCCACCACCGCCAAGGAGCTCAAAAGTTTCCTTGGATTTGCTTCGTATTTCCGTCGTTTCATTCCGGACTTTGCCAAGCGCAGCGCTCCATTGACCACCCTGCTGAAGAAGAATGCACCGTGGAGTTGGACGCAGGCCCAACAGCTCGCGTTTCTTGACGTCAAGCACGCCCTCCTCGAGCCTCCTACATTGGCCCATTACGACGAATCGGCCCCCATCGTCCTCCACACGGATGCCAGCCAAGATGGGCTCGGCGCTGTCCTCCTGCAAGAAGACGAGTCTGGTGACCACAAAATCCTAGCTTATGCCAGCCGCCAGCTTTCCGACGTTGAGCGCCGCCGCCACTCTTCAGAACTCGAGTGCCTCGCCGTTGTCTGGGCCGTCGAGAAGTTCCGTCCCTACCTGTACGGCCGTCACTTCACCATAGTCACGGATAATAGCGCTCTCACTTGGCTGCAGTCCGCCAAACATTTGAATGCCAAGATTGCACGCTGGTCCCTGCAACTTCAAGAGTACAATTTCACAATAGTGCATCGGCGCGGCTCTGCCCATCAAGATGCCGATTTCCTTTCTCGCCACCCTTGTTCCGTGACGGCTTTGACGGACCTGAGGACTGCACAAACGCAAGATCCCGCCATTGCTGCCATAATCCACTCCCTTGGCACCGCCGCCGGCGCAGGCCTCCGCCAACTACGCCGGGTCTATCGAATGAAGGACGACCTCTTGTGTCATGTGAAGCGGCTCCGTGGTCGACCACCCGTCTGGTTGCCAGTTGTGCCGGCAACACTGCGGTCGTAAATCTTGCGCGGCTTACACGACGCTCCCACGGCTGGTCACCTTGGTCGCGGCAAGACCTACGCACGAGTGTCGGAGCGGTTTTGGTGGCCTAATATGTCCAGAGATGTCAAGGAACACGTGGCGTCCTGCCAGACATGCCAGTACAGAAAACCGTCCACAGGTGTAACCAAGCCACCCCCGCAGGCTTTTTCGCCACCAAGTTCACCTTTCGAGCTGGTTGGACTGGATCATTTGGGCCCATTTCCGAAGACGCGTGCCGGCAACCGGTATGTTCTGGTTGCGATCGACTACTTCTCCAAGTGGGTCGAAGCACTGCCCGTTCCAGACACGTCGTCCGCTCATGCCGTCGCGTTTGTGGAACAGCATCTCGTTCTTCGGCACGGTGTTCCCCGGCGCCTCATCACGGACCGTGGGAGCTGCTTTATGTCCCATGAATTCGAGCGAGCCCTCCGCTCCTTCGGCATTGCGCATTCCACTACATCCGTCAATCATCCGCAGTGCAATGGCCTCGTGGAGCGTGTTAACCGTACCCTCACGGATATACTCGCATCCTACGTCGCTCCGTCCCACACAAACTGGGATCGTTTTGTTTCTGCTGCAGCTTTTGCAGTCAACACTGCAGCGCAAGAAACAACGCATGTGACGCCGTTCTCAGTCGTCTATTGCAGAACGCCCTCCATCCCTCTCGACGCGCAGTTGGGCCTTCCCCATCCTACTGCGTCACCAACTGAATCTGCTCAACGACTTCATTCCGCCCGCCTCGACGCCCAGCGCTACCTCCTCACGGCTCACGCGTGTGTGCAAGCGGCCAACGCGGCAGCACCACCACATCCCCCCTTCCGGCCCGGTGACTTGGTCCTCGTTCGCCGCACCATCCGTGCGACTGGCCGTGCCGCAAAGCTCTTGCCCCGATACCGCGGCCCTTACCGTGTCGTTGCCCGACTCGGCCCCGTGACATACCGCCTCGAAGACCTGCCAGAGCATCGACCATGCGGTGTGCACCACATTTTCCCAGAGCATGTTTCAAACATGAAGCGATATGTCTACGGCGCCTGCGGTGACTCCGACTTAGCTACCGGGTCCTCATCAGTACCGTCGTCGCCTGCTGGCTCCATGCCTTCCCCACGCAATGCAGTCCCATAAACGGATCGCCGCTCAATATGCATAAAACTCCCTGAAGTTAGCCTAACCGGTGTGGGACATTCTTCGGCGACTGCAGACACCTTCGCCCAGCTCACACACTTCGAATTCAACGAAGAATGTGACCGTTTCCTATCTGCGAGCCCACATTGCATCGCCCCAGGAAACCCTGCATCAAAGCACGGCCTGACTTCTCCGCCCCCCCCCCCCCCCCCCCGGTGGAAAGGTGATACGGGAATAAAAAGAGGCGGAGAGCGAGCGCGAGCGGCGAGCGCGCGGCTCTAGCACGAGGGAGATAGAACGAGAAAGCTTGGCCGCCGCCGGTCGTGCTTCGCCGGCTCTTGTCCGTACTGCTGCTATATTTCTCTGGGCGGGCCCGTGGCCACCCCGTGGCATCCCACACCGTAACAATATGTACTATGTAGGTGTCAGTTGATACTCATGTGGTCTTCTATGGCCCGTAAGCTCAGCATTTTTGAGCGGACGAAGCAATTCAGATAACCATGTAGCTGTGCACATTGAAGGCTTGCCAAGTACGCAGTCTAATTCACGCTCCCGAAGTCAATATTACTGCGATAAAAAAAAAGACAAACTAGGCGTGACAGTAAGCATGAAGCAAAAAAAGCAAAAACAAGAAAACAGCGGTAAATGAAAACAGCTAGAACAGGCAACAGACATATAAATAACTAATGAAACAATAAACAAAGAGAATGAACACAAGAACGACCGATAACAGCAAAGTACAGCATATAACCAAATACAAACAAGAATAAAGCCAATACTAATATGAACGAAGAAGAAACCTCTGAAATACAAGCTAGAAATACAATCATACACAATAAGAAACGTAATTAGTGAACGCGTTACAGACAATCAGGCGTGAGTACACAGTATTAAAGAAATAATATTAATGAAAACAAGTACACGTGATGAACAAGTAAGGAGAGAAAAAACAATATAATACCGGTGCAAACGCAGAAGTGTAGTAAAGACAAAAGGCATGAAAGGGGAATTTATGTATGAGAAAAAGAGTGCTCAGAGTTGAATGTCACGGACATCCAATATAAAATAAGGGAGAGAATTTTCGAGTGTATCAAGGTGAGGACAAAGAGGATTAAACAACTTTTGCATTCTGTCCAGAGGGGAGAGGGAGTGCAGGAGCGCAGAAACTTGGAATGGTCTGAATTCCCTTATGCTCTTTCGCGGTACACGCAAAAGGATACGCGCTAGGAGCTGAGGGCATAGAATGTGACCATGAAGAAGTTTATACAAGAAAATTATATCTGCCCTCACGCGACGGCAGCTAAGAGAAGGAAGCTGCAGTGAGTTACTCCGTCTGGGACGAGAGCTGGAAGTTTTGCAAGAAAACCGATTTTGAAATATGCGTAAAAACTTTAGCTGAACTCTGTCGATTTTTTCACAGGTCGACTGGCAAGTGCCGTTCCAAACAACAGACGCATATTCCAAAAGCGGCAAGCATATGGAGAGGTAGAGCTTTAAGAAAGGAAGTGGGGATCGAAACTCTCTCGAAAGCCTGCAGAGGAAGCCGAGTGTACGCATAGCCCGTAGAGCAATGCGTTTTGTATGAGAGGAGAAGCTGAGGCTACGGTCGGAAAGTACGCCGAGGTCATTAATTTCATCAACCCTGGGCAGCGGCCTACCATTCACAGAATAAGAGTAGAGAAGACTGTGCGTTTTACGCGTAAATGAGACAACCTTGGTTTTAGATGAATTGAGAGTGAGCCCATTCTTCAAGCACCAATCAGAGAAGGCGGATATGTCCGATTGCAATGACAAGCAATCATGAAGAGTATGTATTGCCTTGAACATTTTTATATCGTCCGCATAAAGGAGAGACGAGGAGTTTTTGACCACGGAGGAAACGTCATTGATAAAAACAGAGAACAGAAGCGGGCCTAATACCGAGCCCTGAGGAACTCCGCTGGTTGGAGTGTAAACAAAGGAGGTCTGACCATTTACACTGACAAAGCAGGACCGATCAAGAAGATAGTTGCATAGGAGGGCTACAATTGAAACGTCGATCTCAAACAGCAGAAGCTTTTGAAGAAGTAATGAGTGAGTAACAACGTCGAAAGCTTTGCTCAAATCACAGTACAAAGCGTCTATCTGACTCCTCTGAAGGACTTCAGCTGATGTATACATCATAAAAGTCACAAGGTTAGTTGTAGTAGAACGACCTTTTATGAAACCATGCTGATTATGTATGATTACATGCTTGAGGTGGAAGGAAAGTACTTTGTGCAAAGCTAATTCAAAAAGCTTAGAAGTTGCACAAAGAAGAGAAATGGGGCGGTAGTTCGAAACATCAGATTTGTTTCCTGATTTGAAGACAGGGAAAACACGCGCCGTTTTCCACACGCGGAGAAAGGCAAAATTTTTCAAACAGTTATTAAATATCGTGGTTAAAACAGGGACGAAGGTACTATTGAAGGCTTTTATTATGGCGGCTGGAATGCCATCAGGTCCAGGGGACAAAGATGGTTTCAAACACTTAAGACTCTCACTTATTAACTTCTCGTCAAGAAGAACGGAATTAGGTGCGCCAGCTGGAAGGCATACGGAATCGCAACGTGGAGATTTTTACACGGAGGAAAAGTGTTGAGCAAAGCCGTCAGCGACATTCCGAATTTTATTCCCATGAGAGTCAACTAAGTGAATATGACTATCAGATTTATTCGAACGTTTGCGAACGTATCTCCAGAATTCAGTAGGACGATTAGAGGCACTATTCTCTAAATATTCAAGATAGGACACATGATCACGCTTGTACAGGCGTTTGCAAAGGGAACGCAAGCGGCGAAATTCACCTGCCCATGTACCCAGTCCAGGGCGTTTCGCTTTATGGTGGGCCCGCTCCTTAAGTTTCAGCGCTGTTCTAAGTTCTTTGGAAAACCAGAACGGAAACTTGCTGCGAGTAGGAGTGTGCACAGGTATGTACTGGCGCATACCATTGAGAACTATTTCAGTGAAGCGACTGACTTGTTCGTCAACATCGCTGATTTCGTTTAAAACGGACCAGTCGACAGAAGAGAAAAAACCGAAGAGACCAACATAGTCGCCAAGTGCATAAGCGAAACGGGGGGAATTCCCCGCACGATTTGAATTAGCAGAAAGTGGGACAGAAACCGAAGCCGTTATTAGAATTGGAGGATGAAATTTGTCACAGCGAGTAAGTGAGATGTCAGATGTCGAGACACGAACATTTTCAAAATTAGATAAACAAATGTCAGGAACATTACCACAACAGTTTTCAATTAAATTGTGTTGCTGCAAGGTGTTAAAAGCTGTGAAATCTAAAAGCCGGTTGCACTTACTAACTACATAATGAGTGTTGTGAGAATATGTAAAGGTATTCCAGTTAATACCTGGAGTATTAAAATCCCCTAAAATGAGTAGTTTGTGCTTGCTATGAGAAGTGATAACATATTCGATAGAATGTAGTACATCATCGTAGGCAGGAGGAGGCAGATTAGGGGAAATGTAGAAAGCTGCCAATAAAAGTTTTTGATGCCGAGTTAAAGTGAGCTCTAACCAGACAGATTCTTCGATGGTTTCCAGGTCGGAACGCCGAACGCACTGCACGGAACTGTCAATAGCAATGAGCACTCCCCCTCCCTTTTGTTTAGAAGCTGATTCAGGGCGGTCACTTCGAAAAACAGAATAGTTATTAGGAAAGAAGTCACCTGAGTTATCTTCGCTAGACAGCCAGGTCTCAGTAATTACAACAGCCGAATAACAAGAGGCTAATACATTGGAAAAAAATACAGGTCCCTTAGTCCGAAGACCTCGGGCATTTTGGTAATATATATCCAAGTTAGGGTTGACTGCAATCAACCGTCAGCTAGGAAGGATGTAACATACAATCCAGGAGCTTTCCACAAAAAGCCTTGAAGATGCAGCCCGTAGGCCACATCGAAGGGTCAACAAGCTGATCGTAAAATTCCGCGCTGGCTGTGAGGTAGAAGGACGAGTAAGAGTCATATCTCGTTTTCAACTGCCGGTAGGAAAGGGGGGTGACGTTCACGGACTTCAGATGGTTCGTTAGATCAGCCGACGTTTTCTCGGGGCACAGCTTGGAGACGAAAATAGCCTTCGGGCGCTTCTGAGGTCTGGCGACGTTCAGACTGGATGAGCTCGACGAGCCAGTGATGGCTGGGCTTCGGTGCTCCTTCTGCGCCTCAGGCGAGTTAACTATAAGTGGGGGAACAGATACAGATGTCGGGCAGGTGGCCAAATCAACGGGTGCCATCCCACTGTGAAGGGCAGCAGAGTAGCTCTTGGATGGCTGGAGCATACGGGAAGGACTGCTCGCGGACAGGGGCTCGACGAAAGGCGGATCACGCTGCGATGTAGCAGGGCGCCTCGCAAGCTCCTCGCGTAGGCTGCGAACATCAGCCCGCAGAGAGGCAACGACCTCGGCCTGGAGAGCGAGCGCCCGCGAGTTGTCACCATGAAGGCGCTCATTCTCCTCCCGCAGCTGGGCGACCTCGTCGCTCAGAAACGAGATTCCCTCAAGTGCGTCGAGGAGGGGAGCCCGAAGCGAGGCAAGCGCACCGTCAGGTTCGGCCGTCGGGGAGGAAGCGAGGGAACCGGTCGGGTCTGTCGGGTGATGGGGCTGGTGGGCCGTGGAAGAAAGGAATGCAGCCGCTGACACGCCACCGTCGCTAGGCTTAGCACCGCCGCAAGACGACAAACACAGATTGCACATTGCCGTTGTCAGATGAGAAGGGGAGTTGGCACAGTACAGATTGCACATGCGGGCGAGCGCCAGAGAACGAACAGCCAACACAGAGTCCGGTGAACGACTGACTTTATTCATGTTCGCGCGCTCCGCGAATTGTGCAGTTAAGCACAGCAATGGGGTGGTGCCGCCATCTGTTGGACTCTTGGCCAAATACGACACCCCTCCCCACCCACACAAAGAAGGTAACGTGAACAGGCCTCACGGCGAATAGCGTACATTGGGCCGTCTTGCTCTTGAGCTTCTTCGCAACGGTGGTGTTTGCGGCTCACACTTGGGAAGCTCTGGATCAACCGGCACACCCAGTGCTGAATTATCCCTTGGTGGAGCCTCGTGCTGTACAGATCCGTCCTCGCTGCCGGCATTCAGGTGTGATTGCATGGCAGAGGTCTGTTGGTCATCTGCACTCACATCACGTGTACCGACTTGATGTTTTGCTGCAGCCGGCGGAGACACTTCGGTTGCGGAGAAATCGTGTCGCAGATGTTCTTGATGTCGCCTCTAGGACCGACCATCAGGCAATGTGACATCGGCGATGTGGTCGCCCGATGTAGCAGTCACCATTGCAGGAAACCAGGGTGGGCCATCTCGAAAGTTTCGTGCATATACAGAATCCCCTGGCTGCACAAGCGGCGTCCGATGGGCATGCTGCTCGTGCGCAACTTTCTGCTTTAGCTGCCTTGTAAGAACTGTGGACCTCATGTCAGGCCGCAGTAGGGTCAAAGCTGTCTTCAGCTTGCGCCCCATCATCAACTCAGCCGGGGAGCACCCAGTAGTCTCGTGCGGCGTTGACCTGTAGTTCAGCAGGACGCGGGCTAGCTGACAGTCGAAGCTTCCACCCACTGCTTTCTTCAGCTTTGCCTTGATAGTTTGCACTGCACGCTCCGCAGCACCATTTGATGCCGGGTGATACGGTGGCGTCAGCACATGCTTTATGCCATTGCGCTGAAGAAATTCCCTGAACGAGGCACTCACGAATGCTGGCCCATTATCCGACACAATCACGTCTGGCAAACCATGGGCAGCAAACATAGTCCGTAGGCATGGAATCGTGGCATCTGCTGATGGTGTGGTCACAGGAACAACTTCTATCCATTTTGAAAAAGCATCCGTCACGATCAGCAAGTAGCGATTCTTGAGAGGTCCAGCAAAGTCGATGTGAATTCGTGACCACGGCTTCTCGGGATACGGCCATGGCGTCATAGCTACTGGCCGCGCAGTTCTCTGGTTCTCCTGACACACACGGCATCCACGCACCGTATTCGTAATGTCTTCATCCAGGGTCGACCACCACACATGGCTTCGAGCAACTGCCTTCATTTTTGAAATTCCAGGGTGGCCTTCATGGAGTAGACGCAGCACTTGAGGTTGCAGTGTACTAGGAATAACCACTCGCGAACCCAGCAGGATGCAATTTTCTTGGACGCTCATTTGCGTTGTGCGATTGGCATATGGCTTTAGCACAGGATCCCGCAGCTCTGTTCCAGCCCACAGTGCCTCGCGAACCTTTGCTAACACAGGGTCTTTGGAAGTGGCTTCCGCCACAACAGACGCCACCAAAACCCTGGGGTAAACAGTGTGATGACCCCCATAATGCGCAGGTCCACACGGGACGGAGAGGCAAAGAGACACCGTATGACTCAGTTTAAACAAACAGGTATATTCAATAATTACACATGATTAAGATTATACATCAGAGGCTGGGGCGTGCGAGCTTACGTGCCGACGACTTCATGGGGGCGATGGAGTGGCTCCGGAGTTGGGCTCGAGCGGTTGCTGGCAGAAGTTGCACGCCGTCGGGCTTCGGCGCTGAAGGCCCTCTTGGCGAACGATGTCGTCCTGAGCGTTTCCTCTTCCGTACTGCTTCTCGATTTTTATATCCTCTTCTCCACACCCCCTAGGGTGAGGACGCCCACGCCGGAGGGGAAGGAGGGGGGGCTAGGGCTTTCACTTGGGCGCACAAACATACCACCGCACTTATTGTCTCGCTCCCCTCACGTGTTGAGTCCGAGGGAAAGAATGTTGTCTTCGAGGTAGCGCATAGCGTCGGCTGTGGTAAGGCGCGCTCTGGCCCGCTGACAGTTCCCGCGGGTCACCGGCCTCCATTCTCCATCCATCAACTGACACTCGCTCCTCAAGGTAAGGCGCGCTCTGGCCCGCTGACAGTTCCCTTGTCCTGGAATGTGCTCGCGAGGGCCGCCCCTGGAACCGCCACGCCAATTGGGGAGGATAAGCCCGTTTCCCCGCGGCGACGGCGGCGGGTCCCTTCGTTCTGGTCGTCACTCAAAGAGCATGGCTGGGTAATTGATGATGCCGCTGTCACGGCGGCGGGTCCCTTCGTTCTGGTCGTCACTCAAAGAGCATGGCTGGGTAATTGATGATGCCGCTGTCATCTGTGTCTCCGTCTACGCCGCGCCGTCGAACGCGGAACCTCGTAGCACACACAAGGAATGTACCTCGTAGCACACACAAGGAATGTCACACTCGCTCACCCTCCAGAAGAATGTTCTCCGAACATTTGAGTCCACGCAGCTCCCCTTGTCTTTCTGAATCGCCTCGCACAGTGCGTCCGACAAAACACTTTTCGCTGCACTCAACACCACTGCACAACACCATATGCCTCCGCTGTCATAACTGGCGTCTCCAGGGGCAGCACTGATCTTCTTTTACAGATAAACATGAAACTCAGCACCCAAGCCTCTCCTTTCTAGTCCAAACTGGACGAAATAAATTTACCACAGTTACAAAGGAGCTCCCACTTCTAGCACGATCACGGCACAGACAAAAATATAGATAACGAAAGGAAGTAGGGCAGGTTCTGCATGCGCTCCGCATGCTCTCCTGTGAAGGTGTTACTTAATGACAGAAAGGTTTAACTACCAACTCCGATAACTTAACACATAAGCACATAGCAATGTTATGAGCTGTGGCATTACACAATTCTAACCAGTTCAAAACTCCGCTCTGTTTACGCCATTAGTCCGACTTAGCTTTCCGATTTCGCAGCGGATATCGGCCTTCATGAGTCATACTAAGTAAGTCTGTGACCCTTTGTCTGCTTTGGGACTCGCGAGGGCTCGTGGCAGGAGCCTCTCCTGGCGTTATCTGCGCGGCAACCTCGCGCGCTTCTTCTTCTAGCAATGCATGAAGTAAATCCGGTGGCATTCCGGCCGTCACCTCTGGCGCCTGCCGAACAAATGCAGGAGAGGGCGTTTCTTGCGAACTATCTGCGCGCTCCGCTTCACTTCTGTCTCCATCAAAATCCGCGCTTTCCCTTTCCTCATTTCGTGAATACTGAACCGGTGCCGACTTGAGGCGATTTGCGTGTATCCTTATCAAGCGCCGGTTTACGTCTCGGACTCTGAAGTTTACCGGAGAAAGCTTCTCGACAACCTCGCACGGTCCTCTCCACTTCGTCTGGAACTTACGAGCTAGCCCAATCTGCCTTTGGCAGTTTTCAATGTACACGCTGTCCCCCACATTAAACGGCGCGTCTCTAGCACTGCGATCGTGCACCTCCTTCCTGCGCTTCGCCGCTTTCTTTAAGGCCTCCTTTGCGATGTCCCTCGCCACTTGCAAGCGCGATTCTAGCTCAACCTTATAGTCGTCCAGTGAAGCGTATGGGACACGACGGGGGCCATCTGGCACTTCACTAGGCTGGTCCGGGTCTCGGCCGTAGAGAAGAAAGAATGGCGATTTGCCCGTGCTCTCGTGTGCTGCGGAATTGTAGGCAAACATTGCATACGGGAGCCACAAGTCCCAGTCCCGCTGGTCGCGCGAAACAAAATGCGACAGGAACCCGGCCACGGTTTGGTTCAGTCGCTCCACCGCGCCGTTGCAAGCCGGATGGTACGGTGTTGTCTGCTTCTTAGCGATCTTAAGCAGCTCGCAAACTCTCCTCAGTAGCTGCGACACGAAGTTCGTTCCCCGATCTGTCAAGAGTTGCCTCGGGGGTCCATGTCGGAGCACGATCTGTTCGACAAATGCTCTTGCAACCGTGTCTGCCTTCTGATCTGGGAGTGCTACCGCTTCCGCGTATTTTGAAAGGTGATCGACAAATACTAAAATGTACCTGTTTCCGGAAGTGGTCGTGGGCAATGGGCCCATTATGTCCATACCTGTCCGCTCGAAGGGAGCCGAAACCTCAGAGAACGGCTGAATTGGAGCTGGTCTTCGTCCCTTGGGTGTTTTTCTTTCGAGACAGGAATGACACTTCGCACAGTAGTCTCTAACATCCTGTCGCATGCCACTCCAAAAGTACAAACGCTCCACACGCCTGCGTGTCTTCGCTACGCCAAAATGACCGGCGCATGGCGCATCGTGAAACGCGCGAAGAACCCTTTCTGTCCACGACCGAGGTATGACGACTCTCTCCCAAGCGGTTTTCTCTGGTCTCCCTTTCCTGGTTGGCCTCGTGCGCCGACACAGGGTGCCATCTTTGTCAATGAAATAACCTAGCTGTTCGGGGTGAGACGGTGCGCCCTCTAAGCTTTCGATTATTCGCTTCAGGTCAGGATCTTTGCACTGCTCTGTGCGTAATTCGGCGGGGTCGACTACGGGGACAAGCTCATCTATAGCTGCCACGGCAGCTGTGCGGCTCAGTGCATCAGCATTCAGATGTGTCTTTCCTGACTTGTGCTCAACTTCAAAGCAGTATTCCTGCAGGTGTAGATTCCATCTAGCGAGTCGCGAGCTAGGGTCCCTGACACTCATCACCCATTTCAGAGGATGGCAGTCTGTGACTAGCTTGAATTTGCGGCCGCAAAGGTAGCATCTGAAGTGCTTTACTGCGCAGACAACGGCGAGGCACTCCCTTTCCGTAGCTCCGTACTTTTGCTCTGTGGGGCTCAGCTGTCGGCTAGCAAAAGCAACGGGATGTTCTTTGCCCTCGATAACCTGAGATAGCAGCTGTTCTAAGCGATCTAACCGCTCTGTCAAGAGAGCAACCTCAGGGTTGAGCACCGCTCTCTCTATGACGCGTACTCTCGCTGCGGCTGTCGTTAACGCCTCATTTTGTTCCTCATCCAATGCGGCCTCCACGGCTTGGTCGAAATTGCTCGGCTTGCGCGAGAGCACGAACCGGCGCACGGGGTCTTGCAGACCAGCCACGAACAAAGCGGTCATTTCCTCTTTAAGTATATCCTCCGCGTATTTCTTCTTAAGCTGGTCTCCTTCCTCCTCCCTGCTTAACGTATCGCGCGCTAAGCGCTGAAGCCGCGACGCAAACGTTCGCACGTCCTCCCCTACCATCTGTCCGGCGTCACGGAACCTCTGTACTCGCACGTGACGTGGTTCAGTGTCAAAATGCTCAAACGCGAGCTTCTTAAATTCCGCAAATGATTTTGTGGATTTCACTTTTTCGTCTCGCCATGCAAAATCATGAGCAGCTCCTGCCATCTTACACCTCGCCATTCCCAGCATTTGAGCATCGGACCATCCCCCCATTTTCCCAATCTCTTCTAGCATGGAAAAGAAATCGCAGATTGGAACTCCTGTCTTATCTCCCGTAAACGTCGGAATGACGGTTCCTAATGCCAGCATGCTTGCTCCGAGCGACGGCTGTGGAGTGGGAGCTCCCTCAGATAAAGACATTTTTTTTTCAAGCCCTCCGGTGCCTCAAGCCTCTCAAATGGGGGTAAAAGTCCCACAATCAGTCCCGTGATTTCCGTTTGATTACAATTTTGAAGTCATGAATGTCGCAGCATTCAGAGTACATTTGCTTTTGAGACCCCACTTCTGACACCAGTGTGATGACCCCCATAATGCGCAGGTCCACACGGGACGGAGAGGCAAAGAGACACCGTATGGCTCAGTTTAAACAAACAGGTATATTCAATAATTACACATGATTAAGATTATACATCAGAGGCTGGGGCGTCCGAGCTTACGTGCCGACGACTTCATGGGGGCGATGGAGTGGCTCCGGAGTTGGGCTCGAGCGGTTGCTGGCAGAAGCTGCACGCCGTCGGGCTTCGGCGCTGAAGGCCCTCTTGGCGAACGATGTCGTCCTGAGCGTTTCCTCTTCCGTACTGCTTCTCGATTTTTATATCCTCTTCTCCACACCCCCTAGGGTGAAGACGCCCACGCCGGAGGGGAAGGAGGGGGGGCTAGGGCTTTCACTTGGGCGCACAAACATACCACCGCACTTATTGTCTCGCTCCCCTCACGTGTTGAGTCCGAGGGAAAGAATGTTGTCTTCGAGGTAGCGCATAGCGTCGGCTGTGGTAAGGCGCGCTCTGGCCCGCTGACAGTTCCCGCGGGTCACCGGCCTCCATTCTCCATCCATCAACTGACACTCGCTCCTCAAGGTAAGGCGCGCTCTGGCCCGCTGACAGTTCCCTTGTCCTGGAATGTGCTCTCGAGGGCCGCCCCTGGAACCGCCACGGCAATTGGGGAGGATAAGCCCGTTTCCCCGCGGCGACGGCGGCGGGTCCCTTCGTTCTGGTCGTCACTCAAAGAGCATGGCTGGGTAATTGATGATGCCGCTGTCACGGCGGCGGGTCCCTTCGTTCTGGTCGTCACTCAAAGAGCATGGCTGGGTAATTGATGATGCCGCTGTCATCTGGGCCTCCGTCTACGCCGCGCCGTCGAACGCGGAACCTCGTAGCACACACAAGGAATGTACCTCGTAGCACACACAAGGAATGTACCTCGTAGCACACACAAGGAATGTACCTCGTAGCACACACAAGGAATGTCACAACAGCCTCAAGCATGAATACTTCAGCTGGCCGCTCAACAGTGTGTTCCGAAGTAGGCAGCGGCAGCCGACTCAAGCAGTCAGCGCTGGCGATGCTGGCTCCGGGTCTGTACTTAAGCTTGTAGTTATAAGCGGCCAGCATCAGTGACCAGCGCAGCACTCGAGGAGAGCACGTCTCTGGCACGGGTTTGTCAGCGGAGAGCAGGCCTAGCAAAGGCTTGTGGTCGGTGACCGCCTCAAACTCTCTGCCCCAGACATATTGCCGAAACTTGGTCACTCCAAACACCAGGGCAAGTGCCTCTTTATCCAAGTGACTATAGTTGCGCTCAGCTGATGTGAGACTTCTTGATGCAAAAGCGATCGGACGCTCAGCGCCCGTGTCCTCACGGTGAGCCAGCACAGCCCCCACTCCATACGGTGATGCATCGCAAATCAGCACCAATGTTTTCCTAGGGTCGTAGTGTGCCAAAACCGCAGCAGACACCAGCAACTCCTTGCTTTCCCTAAACGCGCGTTCCTGGTCAGCACCCCACATCCACGGTGTCTTGGCTCCAAGTAATTGATTCAGTGGATGAAGAACAGCAGACAGATTTGGCAGGAATCGCCGGTAGAAATTTACCAGTCCCAAATAACTTTGCAGTGACTTCACATCGCTAGGCTTGGGGGCCTTCAGCACAGCCTCAGTCTTTTCAGGGTTAGGATGGAAACCAGCCGACGTGACAACGTGGCCCAGGTATTCCACTTTTGGACCCATGAAGGTGCACTTGTCAAGCTTCAGCTTCAGACCGGCTTCCTTCAAGCGATGCAGTACTCGGCACAAGTACCTCGGCCTGGAGAGCGAGCGCCCGCGAGTTGTCACCATGAAGGCGCTCATTCTCCTCCCGCAGCTGGGCGACCTCGTCGCTCAGAAACGAGATTCCCTCAAGTGCGTCGAGGAGGAGAGCCCGAAGCGAGGCAAGCGCACCGTCAGGTTCGGCCGTCGGGGAGGAAGCGAGGGAACCGGTCGGGTCTGTCGGGTGATGGGGCTGGTGGGCCGTGGAAGAAAGGAATGCAGCCGCTGACACGCCACCGTCGCTAGGCTTAGCACCGCCGCAAGACGACAAACACAGATTGCACATGAATGGTCGCGAGCCGGACTTCAAAAGCTGGTGCTCGTCGTCACTCCAAGTGACACACTTCGCGTGTACACGTTTGTTGCAGTCGGCACAACGAAAAAACTGCTGCTTAGCAAAAAACGGACGCGAGCACAGCACACATGTGTCCTTACTGGGCGCCATGTTGAGTAATAATAATAATAATATAAAATAATAATAATAATAATAATAATAATAATTGGCTTTTTGGGGAAAGGAAATGGCGCAGTATCTGTCTGATATATCGTTGGACACCTGAAGCACGCCGTTAGAAAAGGGATAAAAGAGGGAGTGAAAGAAGAAAGGAAGAAACAGGTGCAGTAGTGGAGGGCTCCGGAATAATTTCGACCACCTGGGGATCTTCAACGTGCACTAACATTGCACAGCACACGGGCGCCTTAGTGTTTTTCCTCAATAAAAACGCAGCCGCCGCGGTCGGGTTCGAACCCGGGAACTGCAACCATATTGCATTTCGGAGAGACTAGACAACCCGAAAAAGATTAAGAGTTAGCAACGCCGCATTAGCGTTTTTAAGTATTCGTTTTTCACGAACACAATTTTGGACTGGAATAAGTTTCCGAATGATGTGGTTTATGCACCCGATTTCCAAAGTGCTATTGAAATGATGATCTGATGTATTTCTTCGAGGTCTCGTGCGTTTACGAGAGCTGTACCCATGTATGTTATATTATCACTCTTACCACTTATGAATTCATTTAGTCTTCTTTTAGGATGTTGTGTTACCTTGCTGACATGTTTCCAAATATCTTCTTTGCATGTGTTATTGCGTGTAGTTATATCCCCCTAAAATAATGCCTCATGGGCACTGCAGGTAGTTGCAATAAATAAATAAATGATTGCTGCTTTTACCCGCGGCGGTAGCTCAGTGGTTAGAGCGCTCGGCTACTGATCCGGAGTACCCGGGTGTGAACCCGACCACGGCGGCTGCGATTCGACGGAGGCGAAATGCAAAGGTGTCCGTGTGGTATGCGATGTCAGTGCACGTTAAATATCCCCAGATGGTCGAAATTATTCTGGAGCATTCCACTACGGCACCTTTTTCTTCCTTTGTTCTCTTAGCCCCTCCTGTATACTTTCCCATGACGGGGCAGTTCAGGTGTCCACCTATATGTGAGGCAGTTACTGCGCCATTTACTTTCCCCCAAAACCAATTCATTTTCATTATCTCTTGCCTTGATGGACTGATCTCGCTCCTCAACCAGGAATATTTGAAAATTGGTTTTTGGGGAACGGATATGGCGCAATATTTGTCTCACATATCGGCGGACAGCTGAACCGAGCCCTATGAGAAGGGATAAAGGAGAGACTAAGAGAACAAAGTAAAAAAGAGGTGCCGTAGTGGAGGGCTCCGGAATAATTTCGTCCATCGTGGACCTTTGACGTGCACTGACATTTCGAAGCACACGGGCGGCTTAGCGTTTCGTCTCAATCGAAACACGCCCGCCATGGTCGGGTTCGAACCCGGCTATCCGGATCGGTAGCCGAGCGCCTTAACCACTGAGTTACCGTGGAGGGTACATCAAGCAGCAGTAGTAGTAGTAGTGGTGGTTTATTAAAATAATAATAAAAAGGAAGGATAACATTTTTGCTAGCCCCTGAATCTGCCATCGATACTGAAGCACCTGAGCTGGGGCAGCATAATTAAAGGATAGCAGGTAGAATGGAGAAAAGAAATGAAAGAGGTGAGGGGACAGGAAGGGAGGATAGGGGGAGAGGTAATATGCACAATCTACTTACACAATAACAATTGTGTACAGGTTGCGCGCGTGATGAGTTCATGATGTCGGTGACTGTGGAAATCCCGCATCTTTCACGCGGTGAAGAGCGATGGCTGTCGCGAAGAATTGCAGCCTCGCTCTCCCTCTCACACCTTCTTCCTTCTTCCTTCTTTCCCATCCCCTAGCTTGGTCGCCACAATCCTCGTGCCTCCGTAGCTCACTATTCCGCCGCACTAAACGCCTTCGTGAACTGTTCTTGAGCACCGTCGTTGTGTGCAATCGGGAGCTCTTGTTGTATGTTAATTTTGCGTTTGCCGAGGGCAAGAAAGAGATGCGTTTTAAACACAAGAATTGATGACAGGTAGGACGGAGGAAACGTGTCTCTAGCCTGCTGTTCCTCTCTAGCATTTATTGACCAGGGAAGGGAAATGTATAGTTTAATTAACCACTACTGTACCGCCACTTGTATTTCCCCTTCATTATCGTGTATTTGAAACAATTTGTGCTAGGGTCATCTTCTCTGCTTATTCTTATCATTAAGGTGTCACGAAACTTAAACGCAATGCTCATTTCACAAATTCAACTAACCGACGTCACATAGTAAGACTATGTCTATATCCCAAATTCCCTTATCAAGTTCCGCACGAGTCTATTATCATCCCTGCTTACCACACCTTCAGCCGAACGAACCATGAAACACCGCCTATGCTTCGCCTGCCCGCACATTTGCATATCTGTCTTCATTTTTTGTACGCACTGCGAAAGCCTGGAATGACTTGCCCGGCCACGCCATGCTGCGTACTGATTCATCGCTGTTCAAATTATCAATTGAGCAGCCTTATGCTACATAACCCACCCCTCATGTAATGCACCTTCAATGGGGCCTTTACCGCACACGCAGCGTGGTGTTATTGGAAGTGGTTCTGGTTCGCTCCTACTTGCCTCATTTTGAGATGTGCGATCCTGGGATTGACGAATGATGACAAGATACCGCTTGAATCTTGGCGGGCCTTACTTGGGACGCCTGTGATGTGGTAACTGTCACCTCGCTCTCCGGATTTGAAGCTTTTGCTGTATCCGTGCAGGTTCGCATGATCCATGCTTACATCTGGTTATACATCATAGAATTTCAGAGTCCAGGCGACGTGGTTAAAAGAGTTTGTTTTCAAACATCGCCTGTAGGCACTTTGAAACGTTCCTTGAAAAAAGATCCCCATGCCTGCCTTTGAAACCCGGAGCCTACTGCCAAGCCACCGTAATCACACCAATGTCATTAACGCTCATAAATCACTTGTTCACAAAGCACCGGCTTTATTACGCCATTAAATGGCCACTATTTGGATACGGGTTTTCCGAGATTGAAAAGTTTCGTCATTACTTGTTTTATATGCTTATAGTGTAGTTTCCAAATAACGCAACCAGAAAACAGCATCTGCTAGCCATCTATACATGGTATCACCACCGCTTAATGAATGTAGAAAATTTAGAATAAAAATGAAATTCTTGACTCTTCCGGTTTAAAATGAGAAGAATGTTCTGCTTTGAATTGTGTGCGACGTATGGAGATATTTAAAAGAAATCAGTAATTAAAATTAGTTTAAGTGGAGTCAAGCTCTCCCGGAGTTTTAAATTGATTATTTTATCAATGAACATCTGCTGAAGTCTGAATGCTGCTCTATGCCCTTGGCTAGGTGTTCCGCGTCCTGTTTTCCACAAGAACAACTCGGAGCATTTAGGGAAGAGCAACTTCCTACGGCAAACAACAGTGCTAATTTTTAGGGTTCACTAGGATTGTGCGTAACACAAGTTGTAGAAAATTCGATGGTCGCTCTAAAGCACAGCGGCCAGGAAACACGCATCACACTAATCGTGTCTCAGTGAGAGCTGGTACAACTGGTTTCTCGACATCCTTGTCTTAATTGCGAATGTCATATCGCCAGCTGGGATGGAATCTTTTAATGAACAACGCTAAGAGCCGGAGCCTGCTTTCTGGAAGAGAACAGCCTCCAAGACCTACATTAGCTTCTTAAGAGCATCTTTATATGCCATTTCGCATGTCTTTGAAATCAAATACACATTTCACATGAAGGCAATCTGAATTAAGAGCAAATAAAGACGCGAGGAACAAAGCGAGGAAAATTTTATTTCACAATCATGGCGGCGCAATATAAACAGCACGAATACATGTACAGGACAGGCAAAAAAAGGTTTAGTACAAAGACAGCTGAATAGGAGGTACAAGCTGAAAGTGGTGCAGGCCTACGCACCCACATCCAGCCATGATGACCATGCCGTTGAAAGCTTCTATGAGGACGTAGAATCAGCAATGAATAAAGTAAAATCGCAGTACACTGTACTGATGGGTGACTTCAATGCGAAGGTGGGCAAGAAGCAGGCTGACGACCACGCGGTAGGTGACTATGGGATAGGCTCTAGAAATAGCAGGGGAGAGTTATTAGTCGAATTCGCGGATAGAAATAAGTTACGGATCATGAATACCTTCTTCCTCAAACGAGAAAACAGGAAGTGGACCTGGAAGAGCCCCAATGGTGAGATTAAAAATGAAATCGACTTCATACTATGCACTAAACCTGGCATCATTAAGGATGTGGCCGTCCTCGGAAGGGTGCGTTGCAGCGACCATAGAATGGTAAGGTCTAGAATTAGCTTAGACTTGAAGAGGGAACGGAAGAAGCTAGCGAAGAAGAAGACCATTAACGAGTTAGCCGTAAGAGGGAAAGCACAGGAGTTTAGGATAGCGCTGCAAAACAGATACTCGGCTTTAACTGAGGAAGATGATCTTGATGTTCATTCAATGCACGATAACCTGACATCAATAATTACGGAGTGCGCAGTAGAAGTAGGCGGTAGGACAGTTCGAAAAGATACCGGGAAGCTATCTCAGGTGACGAAAGATCTGATTAAGAAGCGCCAAAACATGAAGGCATCTAACACTACCGATAGAATAGAACTAACGGAGCTATCAAAGTTAATAAATAAGCGCAAGGTAGCCGACATAAGGAAGTTTAATATGGAGAGAATTGAGCATGCTATAAAGAACGGAGGTAGCCTAAAAACAGTGAAGAGGAAACTAGGCATAGGTAAAAACCAGATGTATGCATTAAGAGACAAGCAGGGCAATGTCATTAGCAATATGGATAAGATAGTTAACGTAGCCGAAGAGTTCTACACAGACCTGTACAGTAGCCAATGTAATCAGAGCGCTAATGAGAAAGACAGCAGTGCACAGCAATACGTCATCCCGCCAGTTACGAAAGATGAAGTAAAGAAAGCCTTAGAAGCAATGAAAAGGGGAAAAGCAGCTGGGGAGGATCAGGTAACAGCAGATCTGTTGAAGGATGGAGGAGACATCGTGCTAGAGAAACTAGCCACCCTGTATACGCAATGCCTTATGACCTCGACTGTACCAGAAGCTTGGAAGAATGCAAACATTACCTTAATTCATAAGAAGGGAGACGCCAAGGACTTGAAAAATTACAGGCCGATCAGCTTACTATCCGTTGCCTACAAAGTATTTACTAAGGTGATCGCTAATATAGTCAGGGCAACGTTAGACTTTAATCAACCAAATGATCAGGCAGGCTTTCGTAAAGGATATTCTACAATAGATCATATTCACACTATCAATCAGGTGATAGAGAAATGCGCAGAATATAACCAACCCCTATATATAGCTTTCATTGATTACGAGAAAGCGTTCGACTCAGTGGAAACCTCAGCAGTCATACAGACATTGCGTAATCAGGGGGTAGAAGAGCCTTATGTCAAAATACTGGAAGATATATATAGCAACTGCACAGCTACTATAGTCCTCCATAAAGTCAGCAATAAAATTCCAATAAGGAAGGGCGTCAGGCAAGGAGACACGATCTCGCCAATGCTGTTCACCGCATGTTTGCAGGAGGTATTTCGAGGCCTGAATTGGGAAGAGTTGGGAATAAGAATAAATGGAGAATACCTAAATAATCTGAGATTTGCTGATGACATTGCCTTGCTGAGTCACTCAGGAGGTGAACTGCAAATCATGATCAACGAGTTCAACAGGCAGAGCAGATCGATGGGTATAAAAACTAACATGCAGAAAACCAAGGTAATGTTCAACAGCCTAGCAAGGGAACAACAGTTCACAATTGGCAGCGAGAGTCTAGAAATGGTGCCGGAATACGTCTACTTAGGGCAGGTAGTGACAGCTGATCCGGATCATGAGAGGGAGATAACTAGAAGGATAAGAATGGGGTGGAGCGCATATGGCAAATTCTCGCAGATCATGAGTGGCAGTTTACCAATTTCCCTCAAGAGGAAAGTGTACAACAGCATAATCTTACCGGTACTCACCTACGGGGCAGAAACGTGGAGGCTAACGAAAAGAGTTCAGCTTAAGTTAAGGACAACGCAGCGAGCCATGGAAAGAAAAATGATAGGTGTAACGTTAAGAGATCGGAAGCGGGCAGAGTGGGTGAGGGAACAAACACGGGTTAATGACATCCTAGTCGAAATCAAGAGAAAGAAATGGGCTTGGGCAGGGCATGTAATGCGAAGGCAAGATAACCGCTGGTCTTTAAGGGTAACGGAGTGGGTTCCAAGAGAAAGTAAGCGTAGCAGGGGGCGGCAGAAGGTTAGATGGGCGGATGAGATTAAGAAGTTTGCAGGCAAAGGGTGGATGCAGCTGGCAAAGGATAGGGTTAATTGGAGAGACATGGGAGAGGCCTTTGCCCTGCAGTGGGTGTAGTAGGGCTGATGATGATGATGATGATGATGACAAAGACAGCGGCCAATATAGATGACAGCATGCAAACCCGAGGCGTTCCTGCTCTGTGCATATGTTATGACTATTGAAGCCGTGGGGGTGTGCATTATGTTCCATGCTGTGCTAGTGACACTCAAGTTTTAACATCGTTACATCCCTTTTTTCATGCGATCGCCAACTGCTGGACCCAGTCATGCACATGTCCCTGTAGAGCTCTGTGTACACTTCTTATCGCCCTTACTTCACCTCCTACATAACTAACCAGTGTCTTCTAATATTTTCTTGAAAACTAGCTTCTCATTGAGATGAAGTTCTTGACTAGTGCTGGCAGCCAAAATCCGGAACGTTTTAGATGTTCATTTCAGGATTTACCTTTTTCAAAGGGAGTTGCATTGGTGCGTTGAGAACTTTTACCATTATTTGTAGAATGCGATCAAATATATTATCTCTGAGTTTTCGGCCGTATATGCCCACTGAAGGCTGCCCGCGCGAATTCGCATATTGCAATGGGGCTGCAGCTCTGGGACCCTTATTAAATAAAGGCAAGTTGTCTGTAACAGGAGGTTTCATTGTGCCGAACCATGGTCACCGCACAGATACTACAGTTAACACACAAGATAAATGAAGGAAATCTTTTTCTCTATCACCCGAAACGGGGCACTGCAAAAGTTCGAAGCACTGAAACACATGGCGGACGTGCGATTAACATAGAGGTCGTAGACAATGCAATTTCCACAGTCCATACCAATATTGTAACGGAGGTAATATCGCCGTAACCGCTTTATGGTCTATTAGAGTGTCCTCGAAACCCACATAGAGCCTCTGGTTACTCTCTCTACCCTTTGAGTGTTCAACCAGCATGTGACACCAATAAATTTGTAATCGAATTTACCGCCTGAAGGTTTGTATTACATGAACATTATATCTAAGCTCATTCTTTGCAATGCGTCTAAGGCGCAAGCCTGGTTTGCTGCATTGCTGGATCTGGTAGCTTCCCTTACTTAAGTGAAGTTGGCTACTTACAGGGAATTCACACGTACCAGAAGTACATCCCAATCAAGGGTTTAGGGTGCACATATTAAAAATACATGAGGCATTTGGGCTGAAACACGGTGACGCCAAGCTCCCAAGGGAGTTCCGGGAGTTGTTGGTTGCCCGGTACGAGCGCTTCCTTCCTTCGAAAGGCGTCGGCCGGCGCTGGCGGGGGCGAAGGCGGACAAAGCGACCAGGGAGATTAGCTACTTGAACACTTATGCGGCGGCGCTCGCCACTCCGGTTCCTCCTCGCCGCTCCTCTACAGGGCAGGGCAAAAGCTTCCGCTCGTATGCAACGTCCTCACTCTCGACCACCTACTTCCGCCTTTTGAATCTTGCTTTAACCACACCAAGTGGTATTTAGATGGGTAAGCTCTGAGGTTGGAATGAAGCCGGATGATGACGCCGGCTGGCGGAACTTCCTGCCCCGTGACGGAGATCACAGAGGAGATCACGACAAGACCACGTCTGCGTTGCCTGGCCTACATATCCCCAGCTCGTTTCGATTAGTCTATCAACCTTGCTGCTTTCCTCGCTGTCGTCGTCAGTGGCAGAAAGCCGCCTCCTCGCCAACGCAGGGAGTGTTTGTACAGCAGGACTGACAGGTAACATTTCGACGGCCTGGGGGCAGACGCACCTGTGTCGTCCCCATGGCAGAGATTCGAGGGGTCACCACTCTGGCCGCCGCCGCCGAATCATTAACTTATCTACCGTATCGTTTTCTTTCCCTTGATTGGTGCTTAGAGCTTCTGTGTAGTACCTAGAGGGTGGCGCATGTCCGCCATACTGCTCCCCCAAACATAACAATTATGAGGGAAAGCCACAACTCATGAATGCAGGAGGCCTATCCTTTCTTTCCTGCCCCCTCGCCTTTTCCATTTCATCTCTCCATTCGGCTTGCTATCCTTTATTTCCGCTGCCCCAGCTCAGGTGTTTCAGTATCGACGGCAAATTTCGGGGCTAGCAAAAATCTCTTCCTTCCTATTTTGATGTTATTTTTTATTATTATTTGGGCACGCCACCGCATCAAACACGGTCATGCGGACACCGCTCTTTTTGCAGGCTGTCGTGATATGGACCGTCTCGCCGTTGCCCTTTTGTTTCGCCAGCTTGCTGACACCCGGTGAACACGCCCCCCTCAGACCACTCCACTCCTCACCTCTGATTCACAGCATCGCAGAAGCTAGCGCTTTCTCGCTGTTTCCCGCCTGGAATGAGCCTCTTGTCTGGCAACTGGCTGCAACGATCAACACGGAAAGCATACTTAATCCACGGCTGCACCGACTCGACATGGAGCACTTCACCGCATCAAACACGGCCATGCCAACACCGCCCTCTGTGCAGGTTAGTTATTTACCGCATGCTTGTTGTACCGTAGAAGCAATCCCTTTTTGATCGCGGTGTCGTGCCCACTTGAGTATATTGATTCTTGCCGCAAATTGATGTACCAAAGTGTCTTACATTGCATCAATGCTTATGTTCTTCACCTCTTGCTTGTTCTCTCCGGCGACCTTGAACTGAACCGTGGACCCAAGACCCTAGAATCAATCGCTGAGGCGATATCGCGTCTTGAACAATCACAGGACACTGTACTAACTGAGCTTTCAGACTTACGTAGTACCCAGACTAACATTGAAAATCACGCCAACACTCTTTCCCGGAGGGTTGATGCTTTAGAAAATATAGTACACAGAAGTCAAGCCTGCGGAAAAACTTCAGAGCCAGGATCGAACGATGAAATTACCAGGCTTTCCTCCGAAATAAAAATCCTCAGATAAAAGTGCGATGAGGCACAAAATCGCTTTCGCAGGTCGAAATAGATTTTTTTTCATATTACGGATGCGGCCGGTGAAACCTGGCAGCAATCAGAGGAGCATGTAATCTCTTTCTGCTCACAGCCCCTTAGTCTATTGATAAATGATGATGATATAGAACGTGCGCACAGAATGGGCCGCTTCCAAAAATAATAAAAACCGCCCAATCATTGTTAAAATGACATATTTTAAGGTGAAGTCAAAAATTTTGGCAGTAGGTTGAAGCTGAAGGAGTCAATATTTTCTGTTCATGCAGAATATTCTGCGCATGTACGATTAGCCCGGAAAAAGTTGGACTCTTTTGGTAAGGGAAGGGACGTCACGTTCAAAATACATTACGAGAAACCGGTGATCGACTAAAAACAACACATATATGACGGCAACAGGGATCGCGTAATCGAATTTTCGTCGTAGCCATCACCACCCGCTTCCAAGGTTCTTTTCAAAAAACCAGCTCATCCTTCGCAATGCTCTGACGTCACTCCATCAAGTCATAAAATGGCGGTCACGTTCATGAACATTCGCAGCTACTTACCAAAAAAGGAAGCTGTGAAAGCACTCCTCGGTGATAATAGCTCGATTTATGCGGTCCTTACCGAGTCATGGCTTACCGCAGATATTCAGGGCAGCGAAGTTCTCGAGGTTAGTAAAACGTTGAGTGTCTACAGACTTGACAGAGCTGGCCGAAGAGGTGGTGGTGTCCTGATTCTTGTTAACTCATCGGTAGCCTGACACTTCGTTCCTTCCCGCTGTAGCCTTGAAATAGTATGTATTAACCTGTCCGTTACGTTTAGCAACATTTTGCTTATCGCCTGCTATCATCCGCCAGATTTAGATTGTTCTCTTGTTGATGAGCTGTATTTTGCTCTTTTTCACCTCCAATCCCGCTTTACACGAGCGAACGCAGTCCTATGCGCAGATTTTAATTATCCGGATATCGACTGGGAACAGTTGTCAGCATTTTCTCGTCAGTCAAAAAAATTTATTGACTTAATTCTTACTTTAAATCTGTTTCAGTCTGTTAGAACTCCAACTCGTGACACCAACAACCCTGATCTAGTGTTTGTCTCAAAGCTTGAGTTATGTCAGTCTCTCTCGTGCACTAGTGGCTGTAGTGAGCACAACCTGTTATTTTTTAATTTGGCTATTTCCATTTCCACCCGCAAGCCATTTTTAACATGCATTCGTGACTATAACAAAGCCGAATATCCGCAAATTAACCTTGAATTGGAAGCGTTTCTTTAGCAATTTAGTAAAACTGCTCGCACCCGAGCAGTTAATAGGAAGTGGTTACATTACAAGCAAAAAATACTTTTGCTCATGGTAACTTAAGTCCCGCTTATCTAAATTCGCGGAGATGCTGATAAGCAATGGTTGCCTAACGGCGTTCGACGCTTTTTAAGAAAAAAAAGCCACTTTTCCGAACTGGCAAAAATTCTGGCTCTGCTTCCAAATAGGACAAGTACTTTGAACGCCTCCGGGCCTAAATCTTTAGAGGAACTTCAAAAAGAATTTTTTTCCATAAAGACATGCTTAACATCATTCGAAATAACCCTAAAAAGTTCTGGAATATCCTGTTACCAAACCGTAACTCACCTCAAAATTCGTCCATCAGAATGATAATTACGGCGATAAAACAAATTATCTGTGATCTCAAAATGGGAAGCTTCACAGCGCAGGCTGAATAACGCCGCTCAGAAGAATGGTGTCTACCTGTTCTTCAATAACTTGTCGTTCAGGGGCGGAAACGCGATATGGGCGCTGTCTCAGATGGGCATGGGTGCCGGTGTCAATGCGATGCTCCACAGTCGACGTGCGCCTCAAAACGCGTTGGTGGCAATTGAAGGAGGAGGGAGACTCCTCAAGAAGCGCAAGAGGCTGGGTTCGCTGAGTTAGAGGTAGAGTGGCGTCAATAAAGCGAAGGAATAGGTCGCACAACAATGGGGCGGGCGCAGGAGTCGGTGAGCTGAGGGCGTCCATAACGACCGCCGGAGATTCTGCGCCAGCGTCGGGGTAGTTGAAAGCAGAATCAAAGAGCTGCGCGATGCCGACGCATTACCCGCGGCGCAAAGCGAAGGGGCTTGAAAACAGGTTGAAGACCCACAGTGCAGTGAGCCCGGCGGAGAAAGTGAGCAGGGCATAAGGCAGGAGCAGGCAATGACGGCGGAGAAAAGTAGGAGACGGCGTGACGAGGACACTGGCATCGCGAACAGAAGCACAGGAGAGAGGCACAATCATGGAAGAGCACGCAGAAATATCGGTACTGTGGGCGACAAAAGCTTTGTCAGAAACAGGGGAACCACAAATTTCATTCTCTGGCACGGGATTCGGCTACGTAGACAGCGCTATTTGATCCAGAGCACAGTCGATGACCGCGTTCTGGAGCGATAGAATGTCTAAGCCCAAGATGACTGAGTGCGAAAATGACGACAGAACGCTGAACCCAACCAGATATAAAATGTCTTCTATGACTACTCGAACACCACAGGCTGCTAACGGCTGGATGAGGTGAGCACTTGCAGTTCGTGACGATAGGCCAGAAAGGGGCCTCTTCACTTTCCTCAAAGATCGGCAAAGCGCTGTGTGTGTGCGTGTCTCCTTTCTCGTGTCCCGTGTAAGCGCGCTGTTTTTCGGTGAGATCGGCAAAGCGCTGCATCCATGAAAGAAACAGCAGCACCGGTGTCGACAAGCGCCATCACAGATACGCCCTCTACAAAGAGCGATAGAGAGAAAGAAATGGGAGAGGAAAGGCAGGGAGGTTAACCAGTAAAATGTTCCGGTTGGCTGCCCTGCATTGGGGGAGAGGGATGAGGGGGCGTAAAAGAATCAGAAGTAGAGAAATGCGTTCCGTAGCAACAAGCACGATAGGTAATGACACAAGCACAGTAAGTCACAGACCGCCGCAGCTGCAGCCTGCACACCTTGAGTGCTGTCGGCTACTGCCACCTGAGTAGAGTAGAACAGGTCGCGGGCCCTCCATCACAAGGCAGCGCAGGCGTTCCAGTGTCAAGAAAGGCTGCTTCCGTTGCGGCTGATAATGTTAATGACAACGTAAGTATCGGACTTCTCACAAGGATGAGGCTGGAGGATGCGTTGTGCTAGCTATTGGGCAGCTGAAATCACTGGATTCAAGAAATCCAGCATCCGCAGTGCATTCTCTGCAGCTGGCATGTGCATGCTGGAAAGCAGCACATGCATGGCATACACGATTGGCTTCAGCATTACAGTCACTTGCTCGTCTGCGACAAGGTCCGGTTGCTGACCTACTACCCGACGAGCAGTAGGCTCAACACACTGGGTGCGCGGTGACTGTTCTATCATTGAGGGTGTGCAGTGCTTCGGGAGCGATTGCCAATTCTCTGGCCGGTCTCGGTCTTGGACCGGAGTTGTGACTTGTGGTTGATTAGCAATGGGCTCGGGACTCTGAGTACGCAAAACCTGCTTGGTCACTACGGGTGTGCGTAGCTCAGGCAGGAATGGCTAAGGCAAGCCTGCAACAATTGTCTGTGCCTCGCCAGTCATATTGCTCCCAGTCCTTAAAGTAGTATGCGGAGGGGGAGGGCAAGTTGCGGAAATTCTTGGACGATCCTTTCCAATGCTCGCTACATTTTTAGAAGGTCTGTGACGAGGGCAACGACGTCGTCGAAACTTAGCGGCAGCTTCTTTGTGTGTCGAATTGTCTCTTGTCATTTCTTTGAGCGTCGTCGTTCCTCTCTTCAGGCGAGGACAATCTTTTGAGCAGCGCATTGAGGGCCGCGGCAATCACCACACATAAGGACTGTTGCCCGGCAAGAATTGCCGCTGTGTGGCTGAGTACAGCGTGGGCACACGATGGAGAATTGCACACACTACTCACGTGTCCTATTTTCATGCATTTCCGGCTCTGGAGAGGTATCGGGACGAAAGGCCTCACTGCATGCCGAAAGTACCCAACCTTAACTTACGTTGGAATGCAGTCCTCTTGGAAGGTCAACTTGATGAACTTTGTCCTCCCAAGACGCTGAGCTTGCAGTATGGATACACTGTCGGTAGATGGCTGAATCAAGTTGGGCAGATCGGAGTCGTGGATGGCTACGTCGACGAAGTAAATGACACTGCCAGAGTGTCAATACCTAAAGGACTTGGGAACGAACGCTGATGCCGCCGAGCGTTCTGATCTTGCTCAAACTCTCAAGCGCGTTCCGGTCCATGACATCAATGGCGACGACATTCCTAAAACGATTAATCCTCACGTCTTCAATTGTTCCCGGGAAGCATGCCTCCAGGAACGCAGACGTGACTTGCCTATTGATATGGTTGAGATTGTTGGTGGGAGTCTTTGCCACATATAGGACAGTATGTGCCGATGAACCTCGCTCCGAAGTGATCGTGCATGCACTCGACGACGACGAGTCCTCAACTTTGCGAGTCTCCGTTCGGCCTCCTTGCTTAGTACTCTGATGGCTCAGCGGCACGTGAGCACTGAAGCTGTGACCAGTAACAGGAAACTTCAGGAGGCGTTCATGACGCGTGCATGCGTCGACGGCAATGCCGCGCCACATGACCTGGCAAGCCGCAGAAGTAGCAGATCGGGCGGTTGTCAGGCGTGCGCCAGGAGTTTACCAGTTGAGCAGTCGGTCGATAATTATCAGGCTTGCCGCAGGAGGTTCACAGATGAGCAGGCGCGCAGAATAATGCAGCGGGCTCTCGAAAGGGACCAGGAGGCGGAGCATAGGTAGGTGGACGAGGTTGCGCAGCAACTTCCGCATATGTCAGTGGGGCCGCGAGAGGTGTGGGCTGAGGGACTTGCGGGAGAACCTCAGCGACCCGTTCTTGAATGATTTGCCGTAGATTCGGAGTTATGTATGGTGTTGGTTCTTGATGGCGTGAAATAAGCGAGAGCTGCCGAGCAACTTCTTCACGGGTGAAACTCGATGTGCGGCAGGAGCGATGACTAGACTCTTGCATCGTTCAAGCCAGCAATCGAGTCGACGTTCGTGGTATGTTCACGTGTCAGAGCCCTCTGCTTGCGTAGTTCGTCGAAGCTGTGACATAGAGAGCCGACTTCCGTGACCGTGCGCAGGTCTCGCGCCAACAACATCTCAAAGGCGTCGTCATCAATGCCCTTGAGAATATGCCTGATCTTGTCGGCATTGAACACCTGAGCGTTCACCCTCTTGCAAAGATCGACATCCTCGATGTAACTCGTGAAGTTCTCGCCTACCTGCTGCGACCGCGCTCGCAAGCACTGTTCGGCACGGAGTTTTCTGACTGCCGCGCAGCCAAATACCTCTGAGAAGTTTGCTTTTAAAACGGACCATGATGTAATGTCCGCCTCGTGGTTCCGATACCAGAGATTCACCACGCCCGTGAGATAGAAAACCACGTTGTTCAGTTTGGTTTCTGCGTCCCACTTGTATGCGCTCACCCGCTCATACGATGTGAGCAAATCCTCCAATCCTCAACATTATGGTCGTCCGTGCCACTGAAGATAGAGGGTTCTCGCTGGCGGAGACAACCAGCGCAGACGATGGCGGCCGGGCTCACTTGTACGGCTTGGTGGTTAGGCACCGCGGCAGGGGGTAGCGTTTAGTTGCGGAGTTCCAGGGTGAGAGGATAATACCCCGCACCTCCACCAAACGTAAGGTGGGGTGTATTCGGAGACACTTCTTAATGGGAGCAGGGCCAGCAGCAGTCCGAGGTCAGCTTGACCCGCCAGGAGCGTGCACCAGGCGATGACCATGTGGTTCGCGTGTAAGCACGTCGTCTACCTTACAATATATATATATATATATATATATATATATATATATATATATATATATATATATAATTTGTGGTGTTCATCAATGGCGGTCATTGCTTCGGCTCCCAAAGGCGGCATAGGGTTGTTTCTCTTCTGCTCTTCTAATCAATTATAATTAAAACATAAAATATTGAATAAGAATCTCTAGTGATGACCACCAGGAATTTCGAAAAATCCGATATTCTGCTGGCTCTCTTCCGCCCCTTTCTTCGACGCAACGCCAGCGACGCGTCACACTACATTCACTTGCGTCCGCCCTGCCTGCAAGGCATCCCCGCTTCGCCTGCGACGCTCAGTACGGGGTCAACTCTTTCCTTTATTCTGTAATGTTTTACGCGTGTTGAGTGTGTGTTTTCTTGTTCTCGTTTCCGTTTCTTATCTGCCCTTTTTTTTAATCATATATACGGCTTAGTTTTGTTTTGTCTGATCTCTTTGCTGCTTCGTTCGAACCTGAACGCGATAGCTTTCCCCTTCGACTGTTGGGGACGCGCTACCAATTCGAGACAAATGGAGTCCGCGACAGGATGAAGCCGTGGTTTTTCTCCTTTCGTGGGTTCGTAAAAAGAAACGACGAGCACGCTAGAGGAGCGTGCACCAGGCGATGACCATGTGGTTCGCGTGTAAGCACGTCGTCTTCCTTACAATATATATATATATATATATATATATATATATATATATATATATATATATATATATATATATATATATATATATATATATATATCGCCGCTGAGCAGGAGGAGGAGCGGGCTACATGAGCAGCCGAAAGCGAGCATGCCATGGCGCAAGCAGAAGCCGAACGCGAGCATGCAAGCTCGCTACCAGAGGCTGAAGAGCATAGATTGCAGCTAACATTAAGGCTCGCAGAAGCTGGTGGCGTAATCGTGAACCCGCATCGGGGCCCTCAGCAGCGTTTAGCCCATACAAATTGATCCCGCCTTTCGACGATCGCAGCGATGACTTGAATGCATACCTCAAGCGTTATGAGCGTATTGCACAAGGGCACAGCTGACCCAAAGAAAAATGGGCTACAGCACTCATTATGTATCTGACTGGGGAGGCTCTGCGTGTGTTTGGTCGATTGTCTCCACCAGATTCAATGGATTATGATAAGGCAGAACTAGCCCTGCTTCAACAGTTTCGGTTCACAGTAGTGGGTTATCGCGACAGGTTTCGTGAAAGGAAGCCACTAGATAAATGAACAGGTGAGCAATACGCAGCACGCCTGCTCAGTCTTTTCGATCGATGGGTCGAGATGTCGGGAACGGCCACAACGTACAATGACCTACGTGACTTGGTGGTGGCCGAACAGTTCATGAGGAACTGCCATAGTTGTCTGGCGATTTTCCTTCTAGAAAGAGATTGCAAGACGCTGGACAAAGTGGCTGAGGCAGCAAAAAACATTCTAGAGGCCCAGCGACAAGGAAACCTGTCTTTGTTCAAAGAATTGTTCGAGGTGGGCATTCCGAGAGAGAAGGATATTACATCATGTAGACAGTTAGGTGGATGCCTCATCTGTCGGTCTAAGCCAAAAATGCTGTATTGCGTTTAATGCCGAAAAACAGGGCATGATGTAAGTTTAGACTAAAGGAAACACAAAAACCAGAAGCAATTGGCTTGTTGTGTCCAGCCAGAGAGTATTTCGCCTGGAACGGTGACAGCAACAGTAGATAGGCTTGAACCATCTGAGGATAAGGTGGTGGTCAGACTTGTCCGAAAAAAACCTGCACACTTCATCACATGCCTGCCCTAGAGGGAGAGCTCCGAGGCCTACCCGTACGTATTTTACGGGACACGGAGAGCAATACAGTGGTGGTGCGGCTAGCCCTAGTTCCTGACTCATTTCTCACGGGCTCGAGATCTACGGTGTTTCTTGTTATTTCACTGGCTCGGCCCTGGTAAATGCTTGGAGACACCACTGTACGATGTCATAATTAGAAATATACCAGAAGCCCGAGAGCGGTCAAATCTAGATATCAATTGGAAGAAATTGGAGGGCGTTGCTAAATTATGTCCTGGCATAGTCAATGACGAGGTTGCCAGTGAGAATGGTGAGAGCGAAGGCCCAAAAGTTGTTGGCTGGAAAGGAAGTTTCTGGACGAAGGAGGAAAAATTCTGCTCTAGGTGTCGGTCCCATGTGGTTCACCAAGGAAATGCTAGAAAGAGATCAAACAGACGTTGATTGAAGGCGTGTTGAGTGAAAGTAGAAAAGGTATTCCATGACAAGAACGGCACTTCGCACACGTATCTTGTCGAAAAGGGTTTGCTCTACTGCCTCTATCATCTGGCCGCTGGCAGAGAGGTTCTGCAGGTAATGCTTCCAAAGTATTGCAGATTGCAGGTATTAAGCCTCGCCCATGATAGCCCGCTGGTGGGGCATCAAGGCAGTAAGACCACAGATCAGGTTCTGGAAGAATTCGACTGGCCAAGTGTGCCGGAGGAGATTAAAAGGTATGCCAGGTCGTGCGACACCTACCAACGGACGTGCCCGAAAGGCAAAGTATGGAATGCTCAATTGGAACGCATGCCTCTTTTCGACACTCCTCCTGATCGAGTCGCTGTCAATATTATCGGCATGCTGTGGCCCACATCGGTGAAAGGGAATAGAGATATTCTCACTATCGTCGATTTTGCCACGCGGTATCCCGACGCCATGGCTCTGCCAAATTTAGATTCAGCAACTGTGACAGAAGGTTTGATGGAGATGTTTTCGCGAACAGGTTATACGAGAGAGATCCTCTGTGACCAGGGCTCTTTTTTCACTTCCGAAATGATGAGAGAGCTCAATGATCTCTTGGCGGTTAAACATCTCAGCACGACCACTTACCATCTAATGTGCAATGGGCACACTCAAGCAGATGGTGGAACCTCATTCAGTAGCAGCCGAAAACATGGGATCATTATATCGCTCAGATTCTGCTCATAAAGAGAGGTACCGCCGGCGAGTCTGGGGTTTTCTACGTTTGAGTAGACAGGACCGGTCGCAGTCCTCATAGCTCTGGACAAGAAATGAGCTGGAAGAACACAAGAAGATGACATAAGGCTACGTTTTCGATCTAAGAGAACGTCTCGAGCAAACTGGGAGAGCGGCACATCAAAATTTCTTGCGTGCCCAAAAGTCTCAGAAGAGGTACTATGACAGGAACAGCAAAAAGAGGCATTTAAAGGTTGGAGATCGTGCCCTCATTGTTTTGCCAAGTAGCTCCAATAAACTGCTGGAACGCCTTGAGGTTTTGCACAGAATGGGACTAAGGAGGGCTCTCGGCGTTTCGCAGGCTGCTCCAAACAATGCAGTACTGTATGAGTCTCAATCGAAACCTCTTCGGCTAGCCGCTTCACAAAGACTTTTGCTGCAAAATGGCCGCCTCAGAGAGACTGTTGCCGGGAAAGCGCTTCTACAGCGCCTTCGAAAGAGATCTGAGTCCCGGGCGTACATGGCTTTGAATACTCTTCGTTCTCTGGGTCTCGACCTTCGAGATCGACCTAAGATGTTGAAGCCACCTTGGTCCTTTCCGAGCCTCGATTGTTCCTTGACAATTCCCCACGTTCGCGCTAAGCGGAATTCTCCTTTAGCGGCAATGCGTTCGCTCGTACTGGAACATCTTGAGACCGAATATGCCAGTCATCTTCAAATTTTTACAGACGGCTCTGTGGACAAGGTCAGAGGATCTAGTGCAGCTGCTTTTCATATTCCGTCTTTGAATTATGATTGGTCTGTTCGTTTTACAAAAGTCGTGTCCTCCACAATGGCCGAAAGCGTTGCTATTGAGGCAGCTCTAAAGAAGCTACGCTGTTGTACGCCTCAACCTACTGTCATAATTACGGATTCAAAATCTGCCCTTCAGAGGTTAGAGTACGGGTTCCCCACTGATGCCTTGAGTCTTAGATCCCTACGTTTGGTGCAGAATCTACATAGCAAAGGCTTCTCTATACGTTTTCAATGGGTGCCCTCGCACATAGGTGTCTTAGGCAACGAGATAGCAGACAACCTCGCCCATACAGCTCTCTCCGGAATTCCAGTATATGGAGTCCCTCATGAAGTCAAGCAAATGTTCAGAGATGTGGTGTTGTGCCACTTCAGTTCTTTGTGGAGCTCTACTCATCAGCCATGTGTGACCAAGGGTCTCAAGAGGTACCAAGCCACTTTGCTGCACCGCGTTCGCACGGATTCTGCTCGTACGCCGGCGTGGATGTATAAGACTGGCCTAGCGTTGTCACCATTGTGTTCAACGTGTGGTGTGTGTGGTGACATAGAACATTACCTCTTGTGCTGTGCATTGTACAACGTGGAACGGGCTGTGTTATTCGGATCCCTCAAGAAGGCAGGAGTTCATCACAGTTCTCTTCAGGACATTGTTTTCCCGCGCGGGAGCCAGTCGAGTAGAAGGGATGCTTCTCGCCTTCTTCTACTTTTCCTGCAGGACACGGATTTGGCCTCCACATGATGACCTCAGGAGTGTCTATGTGTGTTTTTGCGGACAGTGTTTCTGTGATTTCTATTTAAGTGTCGCTACGGTGGAGCAATTGCCGGCAGCAACTGCAAGGCTAATCCCACCGGTAGTTTACAACCACTCAACTAAACTCAACTCCTGGTGCAGTGGAATGGTCCATTCGTGGTTTCTGGCAAAAAGAGGACGTGGATTATTGGATCGGCTCGGGCCACACTTAGAAGCTCTTCCATATCAATAGACTTAAGCGATAGACGTAGGCCTTAAAACCTAGATTTTAACTGACACAAGTTTTTGAGGCCTCAAATCTCTTTCCGGCACGAAGCTTTTTGGAGCTGACTTCTAGAAAAGAAGAAGGCTTACTAACAAACCATTTTCCACAGCTAAGCTCAAAACGCAGGAAGGCAAAAGAAACAAAATTCGAAAACTTTGTTCGTTTATGGTTCATGAGAGTTTAATGTACCAAACCTACTTAGGCTTGAAGGACGCCATAGTGAAGGTATCTGAAAATTTCGACCAATTGGGGTCGTTTAACGTGCTCTGAAGTCAAATAGTACACGGGCTTCTAGAATTTTTCCTCCATTGAAATCCCACCGCCGCGGCCGAAATCGAACCCGCGTCTTTCGGGCCAGCAGCCGAGCGCCATAACCACTAATCCACCGCGGCGGATTGAAAACTTTGCTGTGCACAAGTCACCGTAAGAAAGGCAATCTATCTATTATTAATAATCTTTTTTATAGAACTGCTGCATGCTAATTCTGTGAAAAACAAAGAAGTTTCCTCAGAGCTCGTGAGAAGTAATATTTTTCGCTTTGGAGCGTGCGACACTGCCGGCTCATGAAGCAATGAACGGGAGCAAGGAACCTAAATATGGAACTTTAAAACTGTGGAGATATTGTCTCGATGTGCGAGAAGTATCGAGCAAATACGTCGGCCTCCGTTTCTACTGGCAGTCAAGTCGTTCGTTTTTTTGGAAGGTGAAGTCCTGGTTATATATCGTTGCTGCTATTCCACTGGACTTTTACTCAGCATAAGATTCTTTTCCTACACAATCAACTTATATACCAGCCACGCTGTCTGCCTTGAAAGCTTGAAAGCAGGTGCTGTATAGAAACGAAAGCATCTTTAGAAGCATGGAATATTCGCTGATGCATCTCCAAATTGTTGATGTAAAGTTTTTCTTTTTTTAGCTTGTCGTTCATTTATCAGATGTTCAATACCCAACATATATAGTGATAGTAAATAGAAATTAGTACCTAAAATTGAAAGCTGGTGCTCAGAGCACGGTTCAAACTTTTCCTGTAGGCGGCAGCTACAATTTGTGGATGTCTTTGAGCTCACTCGTCATGTAATATAGTGTTTTGAGTGGAACTGGGCCATATGGTCATAAACCCACCCGCTGTAACTGACTCATTTTTGGTTGCTCACGTTTAGCGCAGCTGCAAGGGTGGAATAAAAAAGCCTTTTCGGTTACTCTTTCCTTACATTTTCGTTAACTCATGTCCATCGTGATTACGAGAGCCTCAAGTGCCGCGATTCAAGGCTGTCAATCAAAAGCTGGACTGAGCAATGTCGTAGAGTGGCCGCCAATATACACTTAATCGTCGCCCGAACTTCAACAATTCAATTTTCAAACTGTATCATTATTTACTACTCAAAAAAAGTGACGCTGAAGAAAGCGGAACCAATGTATGAGCCATAGAAATGTATTTATTACAGTCTTCTTGCAAATATGCATTTGGGTAGAGTGCTTTATCGCCGAAAGTTCTCTTAATTAGCTTAACATGGACGGGAACCGCCGACACCCGAACAAGAAGGTCCTGCAAAACAGAATTCACCTGAATGAATTGCAGTTATGCAAGAACGACTGAAAAGCACTTACTATAATAAAAATAACCGACCTAGAAGACATGACAGCAATCATTTATACAGAATATTAAAAATATGTACCAAATTTACACGAGAAATATGAAGGTGGGCAAAGAGCGCATCATTGCTGAAGCAACGTAAGAAACCTAAATGACCACATGGACACGCAGGGCAAAAATACCTGCCTCGTACGCTAGACACAGAAGCAAGTTAAGAACTCGGTTTCCACAATCTTTTTTTTCTACCCTAAAAAAAAATCCTGGACTGCAGGTGGAACTTAAGGTTTGAGTCTTCATTAACAAAAGATGTTCATTGTTAAAGGAACTCTCAGAACAACTTCATAGAATACTGTGTGGAGTAAAATTTGGTTGTATAGCTTTTTCTGTATCTCCTTTACTCAGGCAGCAAAAGAGATTTACCGTTGAGACAATTTGATTCAAAAATCTTTTTTTCGGGCTTTTCCAACTAGTGTTGTCTTTACCTATAATAATCGATTAGTACCGTTTTGAAGTACGAGTCTCTGTAGCGCAGCGTCTCAAATGCGCGCCCCCAAATCTGTGCCGGTAGTCTTTTTTGCGGCGTCGTAATGTGCTGTGCCTGTATTGAATTGAGAAATGAGTGTTTTTTTAGTTTTTGATGTAAAAATTTGCCTCTAAACCGTCTGTTTTTATCGTCTCAGAATATTCAAACCATAGGCTTTATTTTTGGAGCATGCTTAACTTCTTCATACAATGACGCAAAGTATAGCGTGTTAAACACAAAGGTATTTGAAACGGAACCTTTTACTGCTCCTTTGATTTGGTGCAGTATTGTAATGCCCATTTTATGGCCTCTTCTGCACATTAATATAGTCCCTTACTGCGCGTTAAGAAAGAATTTGCCTTCATATCTGTTTTGTAACCGAGCTTTAAGCGTCCGCTGTTCAGCGCTATTAACGATGATAGTATAGCGTTTCATAAAATTATGGTCTATGCAATATTACGCACGTTGTATTACTGTAACGGTTTGAAATCTTAAATCGCATTTACTTGGCTTTCACTTTTGCTCGGCGTCAATATGACATGATACACTTCCTCTAAGCTCGTACGCAAATAGTTCGTGCTGATCAAAGTGTTATACCTTTCATCTTTTAGTTGGAGGATTCGAGAATCGGCGCGCAGTATTGTTCATGTTAAAAAGAGAGAAATGGGAGGTACCTTAACGCGAGCCGAACAAAGACCGCAACGGCGAGTTATTCGTTGAGCTCATTTTTAGAGCCTAAATACCTCTACACGCTTTGAAATAAAAGACTCGCGTGAAAACAGACAACAGACATCCGCTCAGAGAATGTGTTTCCGCTAGAGTAAAAAAATGATTGAAAAAAATAGGTTGCCAGGAAAAGAACGTCGTACAGAGACAACATTCATTGAACTCAGCGATTTAAAAAAACACTAAAAATAAATGCAACCTGTTTACCTTGTGGTGGAAAAGTCCTGACTATGAACGAATATAGGACGCTTCCTCTCCGAATGCCTTCTTAGAAATTCATTTCCTTCTGTTCGAGAAGTAATTTCTCGACTCACGCTAGGACATGGTACATAGGCAACAGACATTTTGACATTATGGAATGAAGTACAAAACTAAGGCGCCGTATGAACAAAACATTTTTGTTGGTGTCTAAAGAGTTCTGTATTTCCGGTGAGAAGTAATGCCCCATTCCTTCTCGTGCGCCTGACAAAGGTCTCGCCAGTGACGGTACCTTTGCACCAGAGGGGATAAAGTTCCTCATATTCATGAAAACTCATCGATTTCCTCACACAACAAAATTTATCACGTGAAAAAGTTCTCGGAGTGCCAAATAACACGCGTTCTACCTGCAGCTATCCTCAGTACAAATGCCGGTCTTGATCCCGTCCTCGCAATTTCGTGTGTCCGATAGCTGAGTCCGCTGTTGCTGCTCTTCTCTCCACCATAGATGCCATCTGCCTACGCTTCTCATGTAGCAAAAAAGCTAGCAACGGTGTGCATATACGAAGCTTCATTTTCTCCAAGTGTCTTTCGAGAATGCACGCCTTCCCTCTGTGTGGCATCAGCGCAGTGGTGACAAAATGAAAAGTAGGCGGTCCGGAGTATTACAACACAGAGAACGCGTCAGTATTGGCAATGGCTACTTTAATATGTATAAACGTGTTTAATTTCTTAATATGAGTGAATTCTTGGTTTTGACAATGACTCGTGCGTCACAATCAATCAATCGATCATCAGTCATAGCTCATTTACAGTGTACAGGAACAACAATAGCTTTTGAGCTGGCGCACTTTATGAGGAAGAAAACGTGTCTGATAAATACAGTTCAAATCGAACAGAACATAATAAAAAGAAAAGGAGCGGGATAAATATATGTTAGAAGTTACAGTTGTCTCTCTTTAATATGGACACTTTGCGTCCCGATAAAAACTGTACATAAAGCGAGTCGTCCATAATAACAAATCGCGATGAAAAAAAAACAAATCATGCAGTGGTTAAGGTCTACTTCTGTGCATACTGGTAGCCAGCGAAGATAAACATAAATTTGTGCGCTACAAGCCGCCATTAAGCTTGAAATATTGTGGTGCAGTTTAACACGCCTGGTGGCCTACGATATGCTTGGTTGCGTTTCAGGCCTAAATTCCTAACAATAACTTCGACTCTTAACACCTCGCTCAGTCGGCTAACAGCTGCTGAATGTGACTTTTCTCTACGTGGCACAAGCTGCGGAAGGAGTTTTCATAACAGTCATTCATGCATAATGAAAAATTGTGAAGCGCGTCGCTAAGGCAACTTTGCACTCTTAAGCATGGAATCACAAAAGGACCTCAATCAGCGATCTCTATTTTTTTCTACATTATTCTCGCTCCCTTTGCTCGAAATGCAGAAACTGACACCTCTGGTAGGGCCCTAATGCGCACTCTGCATTTTCCCCCTTTCCATTCTCTGTACAGCGATTTTATTAACAAGGCATAAGTACACTGAAAAGGTTTGGTACCCCAAAAATTGCCAATCATTCGAGTCGTCCATATTACTGCGGGCGTAGCAAAGAGACACGACTGTACAACGGAAGAATGCGAAAACATGTAGCAGATCAAAATATTACCGTATAGAATTAGGGCAAAGGAATATGAGTCACATATAAAAAAAAAACTCCCTTCTCCCTTTCTCGTTTCAGTCCCCTCATCCCTCCTCCCCAGTGCAGGAAATCCAACCGGAACATCCGTCTGGTGATGATTATGATGTCCTCAGGCTTAATGGCACATACCCACGACCGGGGATTGGCCAGGGTTCGTTGCGGATACAAACGCACTTATGGGCAAGGTGTGGAGTAATTAGATAATTTTGTGCTTTAAAACTAGAATTTGAATAAAAAACACGGAAAAGAAAAAGCAGTGGATTCTCAATCTAGCAGGGGAATCTACTCGACGCAATTATACATTCGTGAATTTAATTGTTCACTGATTTCAGGGCATATCCCTTGACGCTTGCCCCGAAGGAGAGGAGAATCGGAATTGATAGAGGAAGCCCTAGTCGAGCGAGGGGGATCTCTCTGCCTTCCTTCATCTGCTTTACCTCTTTTTCTCTATAAAAAAAAAACAAATTGGAGGAGTGACGAAGAAAATGTGACTAGTATATACCAGGTTAGAAAAATCGGGTAAAAATAGAGTCGCAAGACACATCATTGAATAAAATCAACATGTACAGAGGCTGTACAGTCAATATGAGCAGTAAAATCATGACCACGTTCTGGAATTCGGTCCGGAAAGAATGGAATGAGAGTTTAAGTACGTCAAGGTCATGTAAGTGCAAATTATTTGTGTGTTGTTGCGCAAATGTTTGACAATGCCTGTCCCATGATGCGGTATGAAAAATGGAAGATTTAATTGTGGTTTTCGGCGCTGTTCTAAAGGAGATTTGAAAAAGCTGGTCTGAAGAAGATATAGGACCACTCATAAGTTTTAACAAAATAACGAGGACGGCATACACGCGTCTGGCAGTGAGGGAGTGAAGGGGATCAAATCTGCATGAGGGAGATCGAGGGTCATGCGATACGGGAAGAGTTGGGCTCATAGAGCGGCAAAACTTCCTTTGTACTTTATCAGTGACCTTCGTGCTCAATTAAGACGTCATTTTTTAGGAAGAGAATTGCATAGGCCATTGCATAACCTCAAGAATGCTGTAAAGTATCTGACCTCATCTGACACACCTAAAGACAAGGCTGACTATATGTGAAGAGTTTGTTGTTTTACGGACACAGCATTAATCGAGAATGTCCGTGTGCCATCAAGAATCACGCCGAAGTTTATAATTTTATCTGCATGAGCGTAGGATAACGCTGTTGTTTTAGCGGTGCAACAATAAATTTTGGTGTTGATGCACTGTTTCGATAAGGCGTTTAGTCAGTCTCAAAGGCACTACAATCAGTAGGACTGGTATTCACGTCAAAGTGCTTGATGTCGTCGGTGTTGTTATAGACCCCATGTCAGGAACCAATACAGAAAAGAGAAGCGGTCGCACGACATACCCTGAGCAACGCCACTGCTGAGTAAAAATAATGAAGGTATTTTTGTTTTTAACGCCAATTTAGCATGCGGGAAACTGAAGTTAGCTTCTCGACAGTGTGACAAGCCGCTTATGAACCACCATCATGGAAAAATGGCTCATGAACAATGGGTGGCAGACAACATCAAACGCCTTGTTGAATGCACATTACACGGTGACGAGTTGCCCCTTTTAATCTCTGCCGTGGGCCTTTCGACATAAGGCATGTAAATTTCCGTGGTAGTAGACAGCTCAGGCAAGAAACCGTCAGGGTGAAGGCGCAATATGCGTTTCGTTGGAATGGACAGAAATGTGTGCACCACTGATTCGAAGAGTTTGTTTTCAGAGCAGAGGACCGAAATAGCTGTGCCGTTGGAAGCATTTGTTCTTGCTGAAGTGAATTCATTTCATGATGCAAATAATGAAAAGAGACTGCTTTGAAGGAACTGAGCTAAAAAATGCGTGAGAGAGACTTAAGACTCATTACGTGAGAGAATGCAAAACCATCAAATTGCTGAGCGATGCTACACTTCAGAATGACTATGAGTCATTCTACACTCGCTACACTCACTCAAGTATCACTGCTCACTTAAAAACTAGACGGTTCCAACCAGACTTCGTGAACACAAACGATTTTACGCAATTAAACACCTTTTTTTGAAGTGGCCGCACTTTTGTTACAGAGCCGCCGTGGTGGCTCAGCGGTTATGGTACTAGGCTGCTGACCCGAAAGACCGGCTTCGATCCTGGCGGTGGTGGTCGAATTTCGGTGGAGACCAAATTGTGGAGGCCCGTGTAGTGTGCAATCTCAGCGCACGTTAAAAAACCCCAGGTGGACGGAATTTCCGTTGCCCCCCACTACAGCGTCTCTCATAGCCTGAGTCGCTTTGGGACGTTAAAATCCCATAAACCAAACCGATACACTTAGGAAACTCTGTGCTTGAGCTTTTGTCAAAGTGTTTTAGAAGTCTTTAACAACCGAAGCGCACGTTTTGCAGCAAGTTTTCTGAAGTTGTGGTGAGAAGCTTCTAGCCCGAAAATATTCTCTCGTTTGGCGCACCAAACCAGGTGCGCCCTTTCTTGTGGGCTATCGCGCTGAAGTTCATAACAGGTTCTCGTTTTTGCTACGGCCGAGGTCTGGCTCTGCCAAACAGTTAATTCCGAAAGTAGGGTGATAATATGAAAGTTCAGTCATCAGCACTCGCGCGGACCGTTTGGGAACACTGTACCCAATGGGCAGTCGTTCCATGAAACTGGTGATGTCAGCTCGAAGAATTGTGGTTTATTCGTTCTGTAATTCGTAAATTGATAGGCATGTGATTGGCCTGTTATTTAAGTGTAAGAAGGAACAAGGGCGCGTACTTTAAACTCCAAAGGATTTTAATTATGCTTACATGGGATAGTGCTTTGAGGACTCAACAAAAAAGTGCTGGCTCCCAACAACTTGCATCTAAAAGTGACCATGGCGAACTGAGATCCAAAATTTGTTTTAGTTTCAAAAGCTCCTGTCTTATTTGGTTCCTAACACTGCCACAAACCCACTCTTCCCCCCTTTGTGGTGCACCTGGCCTCTTCAACGCACGTCGATCAGTTGGCCCTTGTGCTCAAAGGGAAAGAGCACATATTGAGCAGTGCTTCAAATAAAGTCCTTCTCTATTTATCTCTTTCTTAGCGCTATTTTATTTATAATATTCCGATGAGCAGCCTCCTTTGAGCACAGGCTCCGCGCGTCGTTGTGCAAGCTAGCAAGACCTGCTGGTTGTCTGACGACTACTCTGTTGTCCTTCATGTTCCTCTTTGCATTTCCTGAAATTTGACGGGACACATGCACTGGACCGGTTATTTTTATTTATTTTTCTTGGTGTGAGAGTGGGGTGTTCCTTTTATTTTTAAAGAATTCTTAAATAACCCACTACTTGTGTTCTTCCTTACTATGAGTCACATCTATCCCTACCGTCTATCCGACCTCTTTTAGTTGTATCCGCTCCAGATAGGACGGGAAGACAGAGGAGCGCCCGCCGCAGCTATGTCGACGCGCTAACAGAGATGCCGTGCCTACGTTGACATCGTGTCAACGCACGTCCCAACCGTTCTCATGAAATGCAAACATGAACGAGATGTACAAACCGTACTCCGCGTGGAAGCGAAAGCGAACTTGTCGGGAATCACTTAATATACGATAGGCAGAGCTACAACGGGCGAAAGGGACACCTTGTCACGTGATTGCATTCTGAGCGTCATCTGCTCGGGTGCGCATATAGGATACAGTTTGGCAATACGCGGGCCGTACAGATGGTGGCCCTCGGTTCGTTTGTCAGAGCTAGGTGACTCTTTCTTGGACAACGAGATTTTTCTGGAAGCTGTGTAGCTTTTGTTTGTAGCTGAAAAGCAGATTATGAAGACTGCAGCGCTCGGGAACACGGACAACACGAAAAAGACACTACATGCGCTATGTGAGGCGTTATTCATAGTGAACAACCATAAATAACATAATTTTGATAATCTTTATAATGTCTTCATAATAAACAACCAACTTTACCAATCAGCTACACTCATCAAATGTAAAGCAGAGCTCGTGATGTGTAATTACTCCCTTATTTTTGTTCGAATTCATTTTAAATATTTAGTTTGAAGGAAAACATAATGCAAACCGGTGGCTGCGACTGCCGCGCACGAGAACAACGCATTTTGCTTGCGCAAGATTGTGAAAATTTAAATGAATCGCAATTCGCAAATACAAAACGCAGTGGGTCCCATTTTGTCGTTGAAGCTATAACAATAATGTCACGCGGTCTGGCGCTTCGTGAGTTTTTGGGAACCGTCAGTGCACCTCCGACGAGCGTGTGGAAGTGAAGATCAGATAGCGGGTGTGGTAAAGAAAAAGACGCTCTCGGGAGCAGTACACAGATAACAGAACCACGCCCATTCAGGGCTTTGATGAGAGTGACATGTATTCTTCTCTTGAAAACAACCGCAACACCCCATGCCGAGCGACCCTGAGCATAGCGAAAGCAAAGTGAGATGCAAACATCAAAAGCGGATTGCAGCTCACACAGATGGGCAGCAGATTTAAAAGTACAATATCAGCGCCGGAGATGCTAGGCTCCGCGGAGTGCTGATATCGATTTACGTCGGACGCTTTCAAACAAATAATTTTAACTTTTCTTCGGCTACGATTTACCGTGTCACTCACAGCGTTGCTTCGACAAATGCTGTTCCCTACCTGCTACAAACACACATACAGCAGTAACCTCACGCTGTGATAGAATTTGCAGTTGTCAGAACTCGACTCTTACATAACTTCTCAGTCAAAGACAGAGTGTGCAGTGAAGCATGCTGGCGGTCATGGTGATGATGTTTTTGTGAAGGCGGTATTAATCTTACAGTGGACTGTCGGCTATTGCTCCACAAGTGTTCTAGCACTGTTCGCCACTCAGTTTGTGAGCCCACAGATTACACGATGCGAGTCGTCCAACGGAACGTTCATTCTTTTCAAATTGCACTGATAGCTCTCAAGTCCGCCTGAGTGGCCCCGACATCATATTTTGAGCAGTAAAATTTGCGGTTGTACTACCTTTAAAAAACATGGCTGGTCATTAGAACTCTGGTCGCATAATGAGGTAATTTTTCTGGTTGTAACACATGTCTCAGGAGGAGAGGTTTTAGATATAACGTTTGTTTAGCTTTTATACATTTTTTATCCTTTAGAGGTTAATACAACTGTAAGCAGAGATATATACTTGGTTACTTGTAAACGTGACGAGCTCTTGTTGTGGGAACGTTTTCCCGTTGCTTAGAGCATGCAAACTTTCAGCCTTTCCCGATTGCACCTGTAGACATCCTTAAAAAAGCCTAGAGAATTCAGACTTTTATGTTCGAGAAATTGAGTTCATATCTCAAAGCAAAGGAGACATTGAAGGCTTTCCTGATCTCTTGGTTTGATATGCATAGTTTTGGATTGTTCAGTTGTGCATCTAGGAAGTACCCCATAGAGCTAAGCATGCATTCTGACCCACATGCATGAAACATTATCGGAAAAAAACGAACGGGATGTGGGCCTTGGTAGTTAAGAGGTACATCTCGAGATGATAAAAAATTTTCGAGAGTTGGTAAGGATCCGTCGGCTGGTAGTTCGCCTTGGGGTTTGACTCATAGTTAAGAGAAAAGAGAGCTCTTTGAGTGACATATAGTTCGGCAGCGAATAGAGTTGATGCGTATGGAGTTTGGATAGCCTGCATCACACGGGTATTTTTTTGCGTTTGCATCCTTGTGGCTTCATTTATCGTTCGTGAGTGGACATCTGCCCAAACACTGGGTTTTTTGCTGCTTTTATTTAACGTATCCGCCGTGCTTGTGTTAAAAAGCATCTACGTTTGTGTTAGAAAACATGGCAGCAAGCAGTTGCTCGTTTTTTAGAGCGCCATCTTAAGCTTTTACCCGTAGACCACCCCTTTTCTTGTTAAAAATTCTAACCAGGTTTTAGAATTTTTAGCACTAACGCCGACAAATGCTACCAGGCTTTCTCCTTTGGCATTAAATATCTCTTTTATTCTATACCTCATAAGCACATCCTTGAATGTGTTGAGCATTCCATTGAAAAATATGGCTCCATTGCTTTCCAAAACACCGCGGCGGTTACAGTTCAAGGTTTTTTAGAACATTTAAAATTTTATCTCAAATCAACCTACATCCACTTCGAGCGGAAGCCACACCAGCAAAAGCAGAGTATATGCATCTGGGCCTGCATAGCCCGTGTTCTCAGTGACCTTTTGCTTGCTCATTTCGATCGTCAACTGCTCGCTTCTCTCATGGACAGCAATGTTATCAAAGTTTTTTGGTATGTGGACGGTTTTCGTAGGTGTTTTAGACTGTGATGCGCAAGCGATTCATTGTGTTATTAAAAATGTACTGGCTGCGCTCGATATTGTGATGAGCCCTCTTGACCTCACCCACGAACTTCCAGTCAATGGCCAAATTAGATTTCTAAGTTTTCGGTTCCACTTTAAAGATGATGGTGTCTGCTGGTGCTGTGAACCGCGCACCAGCAAACCACTTCTGCCGTGCTTTCCGCTCACTCAAAGCTCGTTAAGCGAGCTATTGCCATGTCGTGCCTCAAGAACGCTCTCAGCAAAAAACTGCCCGCATCTGATATCAGAAGCGTTCAACCGTCAAGCTCAAAGACTGCTGAGCGCTGGGTACCCTCACTACCTTCTGGTTTCAGGCTCTGAAGGCCTCCAGAAAAAGATGCGCAGTAAGGTGCAAACGTGCGAAGGCTGCGCACAGCGCAGGCAGTAGGTAGCATTGATTTCTTACATGAACACACTGTCGCACAATCTGAAAAAGGTAGCCCAGCGTCACGACGTGAAAGTCCTGTTCTCTGCTCCTCACAAGCTGTCCAAGCTGTGCAGGATTACTAACCCTGGGGCGACCCAGCAGCGTGGCTGTGGCAAAAAACACAGGCGGCATTTTGTTGAATGTACAGAAGGTGTAGTTTACCAAATTCTCTTAAATTGTGGAAAATTTTATGTTAGGCAAACTGGAAGATGCGTGGACGAGAGGTTGAGAGCATTCCAGGAACGTGAAAAATGCACGCGAGGGAACAGATTTTGAAGAATTCCTCCCAAGTCACTGTATCACTTCCCAAGATTGTTCACTTGCACTTGATTACACCTCCGTAATCAGAAAGAGGAAATAAGGTATCGCTAGAGAAATAGCAGAATCAGAACAGATATGTTGTCTGGGAAAGGGCTGTCAGCACCGCCTCTATCGCCCTTAGCCAAAAAGAGCTAGCTTATCTGCGCTTGCGTGAACAATAGCCACAGCTGTACACAATGTTTATAGGAGTCAATTCTTTCACAATAAAATCTGATATAAGTTAAGCGCCCGTCCTAGCCGTATCGTCTTTGTCCAGTTTTTTTTAGCACTGCTTTTTTGGAAAGTATGTACCAACACGCCCGACTCGCCGCATTAACATCTGGGATGCCGTTCTGCAGAGTCTGTGTTCGATAAGAGCAAGACACAGCCATTTAGGTTTGGCAACTTGGAAGAGGTGCTGGGAAGCTTCTGATAAATATCGGGTGCGTGGAACTGTTTGCCCATCAACCAGATGGACACTACCCAAGAAAGAATTGAAAGTATTGGTCGAGGAGATCACCTTTAACATAGTGAAGACAACTGTAGTTCTGCCAAACCTTCAACACGATGATTGCGCTTTCCTTGAGATTATTAACAAGGGAAGTTCATTGAATCTAGTTGAGTGGATAATATATGAACACAATTTAGCCAGCGGGATGAATGCCATTTTTAGGTTGGGGTTGTCAGTTTCGAAGAATCATGCTTACGGTGACTGGAATCAGGGCGGTACTTCAGAAAACGCAAGCCGGAGAATTTCGCCAGTTTTCAACAGTTTTATGTCAGTTCACTCCCAAATCTGCCAGTCCCTATTTGAAGAGCAAATATCAGACGTCCAAAGGGCGAGCTCATTAAAGAACAAGGCTATACGCATCTGCTGCCGCAGCACGCAGCTGACCAGGAGGAGGAAATTGTGTATCTACAGACGCGCATAAATTATTCAAGAAGCTTAACGGGAGTACATTACAACGCTTTAATTCATGATATACTTGAGTTTCAGGGAGGTGGTACGAGATTTCCAAACTGGACAAGTAGATATTTTTATAGAAATAGGTGTAGCTAGTGATGACGGCTCAACGTTGTGCTTAGTACCTCCGCCTGTAGCTTGCTCGTATGAAACCTTGTTCACAGACTTTGGCGAATTCACAGAAGGCGCCACCGGTTAAAGGGCGGAAACCTTGATATTCCTAACGGCGTCCCTGTACGACACGTCTTTGCCCCTTCCGCGCCATAGGAGGTGGAATATAACCCGCGCTGTCCTACATGTTTCTTGGCTCCTCGGCACTATTCCCCTCGCGAACTACTTCAGGAGCTAGTTGACGTTCAGATTGAGCGCGCGGTGTGATCCGGAACGACTCGACACACTCCGTGAGATTGAAACCGCACTCGATAGCACCCGTGTCCTGTCCCTGTGTGATCGTAGGCACGCCGACGCATTACGATCTGACTAGAACTGACGCTGGTAGCGACATTCACGCGAAACTACGCACAGCTTTTATGAAAAGCTCAGGAGAGGAAACCTATCCTGAAACAATACCCGTACTAGTGTTTCATTTGGGCGAGTAGGACGAAACGTGTATGCATATCGGATTAATTCCCTAGATGCTACGTGAATACCGTGGCGTCAAGCGTCCTTGAATCAACAGAGCGTTTGAAACCTATTATGGCTTTAACGCCGACCTGCAGAGGCTTTTGTTTCGCGAGCGCCTTCATAGACTTGCTCCACAGGATCTTCGAAGCGTATTTGGGGTCGCCCGATAAGTTCAATGTTCTTTGCGGACTTAGGGCCGCTATGTTAGGCAACACAAGCAAGGATTTGGCCCGCTCCTGTTAGATTGCACAGTTTTTTTTTCTCTTATTCGTGTTATGGCGCCTTTCTGGGCATTGCAGTGGTGGTTTTTGCTGTTGAAGTGTTAGTAGGAACCTTTCCGTGAATGATTTTGAGAGAGATATGTTTTAGTGTACCTTATTTTGAAGCAGATATTTAGAGTACATTAAGCCTAATGACACACTTAGGTCATAATTTTTACTTGGGGTTGTGAAGTTCGCCGTTACAGGGTACGTGGTGCAATCATGCGCTGGCTATTCCACGCAGATACAGCACAGTGCTTTAGTGAGAAGGCACGTCGTGAGGTCTAGTTGACCTTTTTAAAACTGTAATAGCCGGTGCAGGAGCGGTCAAGACGGCACAGTATTCGGTGGCAATGTCGGCACATCGCGAGAATTTTATTACTTCGAAGGCACATGCCTTGGCAGTGGAACAAGTTTACAAAACAAAAAGAGGTACATAACATAACAAAAGGAGCGAGCAGGATGGTCGGTCACTAACCTACTAAGTGTGCTAATTGTGCGCTTTTGTTTAGTGTTCGTGCTAGGCCTCCTTTAACGCAGGTTTGTATTTAACGTTTATATTTTCAACTTTCAACGATTATATTTTCAAGCAGCAGCAGCAGCAGCAGCAGCAGCAGCAGCAGCAGCAGCAGCAGCAGCAGCAGCAGCAGCAGCAGCAGCAGCAGCAGCAGCAGCAGCAGCAGCAGCAGCAGCAGCAGCAGCAGCAGCAGCAGCAGCAGCAGCAGCAGCAGCAGCAGCAGCAGCAAGCAGCAGCAGCAGCAGCAGCAGCAGCAGCAGCAGCAGCAGCAGCAGCAGCAGCAGCAGCAGCAGCAGCAGCAGCAGGCAGCAGCAGCAGCAGCAGCAGCAGCAGCAGCAGCAGCAGCAGCAGCAGCAGCAGCAGCAGCAGCAGCAGCAGCAGCAGCAGCAGCAGCAGCAGCAGCAGCAGCAGCAGCAGCAGCAGCAGCAGCAGCAGCAGCAGCAGCAGCAGCAGCAGCAGCAGCAGCAGCAGCAGCAGCAGCAGCAGCAGCAAGCAGCAGCAGCAGCAGCAGCAGCAGCAGCAGCAGCAGCAGCAGCAGCAGCAGCAGCAGCAGCAGCAGCAGCAGCAGCAGCAGCAGCAGCAGCAGCAGCAGCAGCAGCAGCAGCAGCAGCAGCAGCAGCAGCAGCAGCAGCAGCAGCAGCAGCAGCAGCAGCAGCAGCAGCAGCAGCAGCAGCAGCAGCAGCAGCAGCAGCAGCAGCAGCAGCAGCAGCAGCAGCAGCAGCAGCAGCAGCAGCAGCAGCAGCAGCAGCAGCAGCAGCAGCAGCAGCAGCAGCAGCAGCAGCAGCAGCAGCAGCAGCAGCAGCAGCAGCAGCAGCAGCAGCAGCAGCAGCAGCAGCAGCAGCAGCAGCAGCAGCAGCAGCAGCAGCAGCAGCAGCAGCAGCAGCAGCAGCAGCAGCAGCAGCAGCAGCAGCAGCAGCAGCAGCAGCAGCAGCAGCAGCAGCAGCAGCAGCAGCAGCAGCAGCAGCAGCAGCAGCAGCAGCAGCAGCAGCAGCAGCAGCAGCAGCAGCAGCAGCAGCAGCAGCAGCAGCAGCAGCAGCAGCAGCAGCAGCAGCAGCAGCAGCAGCAGCAGCAGCAGCAGCAGCAGCAGCAGCAGCAGCAGCAGCAGCAGCAGCAGCAGCAGCAGCAGCAGCAGCAGCAGCAGCAGCAGCAGCAGCAGCAGCAGCAGCAGCAGCAGCAGCAGCAGCAGCAGCAGCAGCAGCAGCAGCAGCAGCAGCAGCAGCAGCAGCAGCAGCAGCAGCAGCAGCAGCAGCAGCAGCAGCAGCAGCAGCAGCAGCAGCAGCAGCAGCAGCAGCAGCAGCAGCAGCAGCAGCAGCAGCAGCAGCAGCAGCAGCAGCAGCAGCAGCAGCAGCAGCAGCAGCAGCAGCAGCAGCAGCAGCAGCAGCAGCAGCAGCAGCAGCAGCAGCAGCAGCAGCAGCAGCAGCAGCAGCAGCAGCAGCAGCAGCAGCAGCAGCAGCAGCAGCAGCAGCAGCAGCAGCAGCAGCAGCAGCAGCAGCAGCAGCAGCAGCAGCAGCAGCAGCAGCAGCAGCAGCAGCAGCAGCAGCAGCAGCAGCAGCAGCAGCAGCAGCAGCAGCAGCAGCAGCAGCAGCAGCAGCAGCAGCAGCAGCAGCAGCAGCAGCAGCAGCAGCAGCAGCAGCAGCAGCAGCAGCAGCAGCAGCAGCAGCAGCAGCAGCAGCAGCAGCAGCAGCAGCAGCAGCAGCAGCAGCAGCAGCAGCAGCAGCAGCAGCAGCAGCAGCAGCAGCAGCAGCAGCAGCAGCAGCAGCAGCAGCAGCAGCAGCAGCAGCAGCAGCAGCAGCAGCAGCAGCAGCAGCAGCAGCAGCAGCAGCAGCAGCAGCAGCAGCAGCAGCAGCAGCAGCAGCAGCAGCAGCAGCAGCAGCAGCAGCAGCAGCAGCAGCAGCAGCAGCAGCAGCAGCAGCAGCAGCAGCAGCAGCAGCAGCAGCAGCAGCAGCAGCAGCAGCAGCAGCAGCAGCAGCAGCAGCAGCAGCAGCAGCAGCAGCAGCAGCAGCAGCAGCAGCAGCAGCAGCAGCAGCAGCAGCAGCAGCAGCAGCAGCAGCAGCAGCAGCAGCAGCAGCAGCAGCAGCAGCAGCAGCAGCAGCAGCAGCAGCAGCAGCAGCAGCAGCAGCAGCAGCAGCAGCAGCAGCAGCAGCAGCAGCAGCAGCAGCAGCAGCAGCAGCAGCAGCAGCAGCAGCAGCAGCAGCAGCAGCAGCAGCAGCAGCAGCAGCAGCAGCAGCAGCAGCAGCAGCAGCAGCAGCAGCAGCAGCAGCAGCAGCAGCAGCAGCAGCAGCAGCAGCAGCAGCAGCAGCAGCAGCAGCAGCAGCAGCAGCAGCAGCAGCAGCAGCAGCAGCAGCAGCAGCAGCAGCAGCAGCAGCAGCAGCAGCAGCAGCTGCTGC
>JARKHS020013105.1:0-34418 GCA_030143305.2 Amblyomma americanum | reverse complement strand
TTGTCTTGTCCGACAGGCGTGCGGGAGGCGCGAGCAAATGCGCGATGCAGCAGTGCGTGTGAGCTTGGGTGAAAGCGCAGCAAAACAGCTTCTGTTTACGAGAAGCGCACGTCCGGCCGCTTGCATCAAGACCCAACGCCGACACTAGCCGAAGACGCCCTAATGGAACGTGTACTGGCGCTCACGTCCATACAGCGCAAACGTTCTGCGAGTTTTGCGGATGCATGATCCACAACACTAGAATTTTTAAAAATATATACTCTTTGTTCTGTCTCAACTGGCGTTGCGGGTAATGCGAGACACTGCATTGGAGAGCTTCAGATTAATATTAGCCACCTGAGAAGCGCGAAGGGTGAAAATTAAGAACGCACTCAGAAACCTCAGCACGAGAGCATTTTTGCATTGCTTCCGACCGAAGTGCAGTCGCAGCCTCAAATCGAATTTTAAACGCCGTTCTGGCTGAGGATCAGGGTGCTTTAGCAGCGGAAACATGATTTCAGGTGATTGATGTTTCAGCGTTCGTCCAATTTAGCAGTAAATTGCCGCTCATCCCTCATTAAAATATGGATGTCTGATATTTCCTTTCGCTCTTCTTTCCGAGAACTATATATGCCATCATGATACTCAGCTGTGTGCGAGAAAGAAATTGTTTATTTTTGCTTGCTCGAACGCGGCCGTTTTGCACTACATGTTTGTCATCTAATGTCAACATTTTGAACCTGTCCGATGGAATCTGTAACTTGCAGCGTTTCAAGAACACGGATAGCTTCCCTATAGACCAAGTTCATAGGCTGCAGTCATCCGAGCATCGTGAGGAGGGTTTTAGCCACCTGAAAGTGCCGACTTGTTAATAAAACTTACGAGTAATCTCTTATTTGTACGCGTTTTTCTTGTTACGATATGTAACATATGTATATGTAAGTATAGTACGTCCAGTCCGGATGTATCGAACCCGCGTATTTGGAATTATTGGTTATATCGAACGCGCAGGTAATCTTTTTGAAAATCTTAAGTAAAAGTAAAGTCGTGCAGTATATCCAACTTCAATTTCGCCAGCCGTTAGATATATGGAACAGCACGCTGCGCCCCTGCAAGTGCCGCTTCTCCTAACGGCGCTCTTCGATCACTTCTCGCGCGCGAGATGGGGCGGCTGCGTGGACTTGAGCACATGCTGGCAACACTGGCGCGTGAAACTGTGTTCAAAGGTGAACGTACGGTGTGCTTGACGGTGGCCTTCGATCTCGTACTCTCATTTTTCACGCCACACCTCCGTCATGCGGGGAAGCCAAACTAACGGCGTCCCCACCTGGAGTGGTTCTCTGCCTAGGACATTGAGGAAACCAACTCTGCCTCAATATTATTGCGCGATTATTCGACTTATACTGTTCACAGGATTACGCATCTTATAATAGGCAGTAGCTGGTTCCAAAAAACCATCCTCTGCGGCTTCGATGCGAAGCACGTGAGACCAGGCAACGCCTAGCGAGCGGTACGGTGCCAGCACGCCAGCATGCGTCATGTCGCTACAAGAAGCGCGTCAAGCGTGAGCGCAATGTATTTTTGCTTCTGATTAACGAATAAGTATGTCTATTACCATTTTTATACATCCAATTATCGATATATCTAACTACTTTGCCATCTCCTTCGAGTTCGATATATCCGGGTTCGACTGTATGTCATGTAATTCAACAAAAATTCCTGGTCTGTCTCCTCACCGTTAGTGTATCTACTCTCAAGACGTTAATGCTTGCTCTTTAAAATGGAATCGGGAGCACCTTAGGCAGTTGCGGTGGCTTATTGATGTCCGATCTGCGCCACGTTTGGTGGCGCGCATCCTTTCTGCAAGCGCTCAAAGGAACAACCGCCAACCTTTGCTGCTGCTTATATAGCAACAAGCACAGTTGGTATTGGTTTATACATGCACTGCTCGCATGACTGTTTTGTGTTTTCATTTTGAGCAAAACTGTATATCACCATCGTCAGAACTTAGCCCGAGGCACCTGAATGAACTACGAGCTCTGCTTGAAAATTTATCCCTTTAGAGCCAGGGCACTATCTCTATCCCCATGGAATGCGAAAGAAAATTGTGTGGCTGCTCTATGTGGTGCTTCCGTTGTCTTCCATACGGTGTGCCATTTCAGGTAAACTAATCAACTAGCCTTTTGCGGCCGCCTATCTTAAGCACCTACACTTATCGCAGTGCCATTTTTGCGTACAGCAGTGGGTGGAAGGCCACATTGAACCTTCTTTCCCCCTCTCGCCGTGAGACCTTGTTTGAAGTTATTCGGCTTTAATTTTTTATTTTTTTAGGGGCCGGGGATCCTTAGGATTTCATTAAGTAGCGTTAAATTTTTTCCGAATATAGTGACATCTTTGGGCTTCCGTCGTACACGCATTTCGTGCATTTGACGAAAACTCACACGAAACATATTACGGAAGCCGGTAAAGTGAAGCTAACCGTGCGCCTCATGATACGTTCCCCCTGGTGGCCTTGACCCGCCGAACTGGTGTTGCCGGGAAGGAGCAGGCGAAAGCGAACCAGACAGGCAGTTCGAACGGCCGAACAAGTACTCAGGAGGAAAAGACCTGTTTCCTTCTTACACGGCGCGCACGCTTGACTGTGCCGTACGTTTGCGCAAAGACGGTTAGTTTCTTTACTTCGTCTGCTAGCGGGGATCTCGGAGGCACCTATCCATTCACCGCGCTCGAAGGCACGCGCAACAGCACCGCACCTCGCAGCGCGTTCCTTCTCTGCCGCTAGGCGTGGTCCTGACAGCAGAGGAGAGGAGCATGTTGCGTCTGGTCACGTGGGGCGGCAGCGGTGTTACGTCACGTTACCTTGACCTCGAAACCGCTCGACTCGAGAGTTCGTTAATTAAAAAGAAGAAAAAAAAAGGCCGACCTCTTTTCAAGTGGAGTGGAGGGGAGCCCTAAGTCAGCGCGACCGCGGTCGGCGTGCCTCCGGAGGCTATTACATTAGGCGACAGCAAACATTGAAACACTGAAGCAAAGCAGAGAAAAAAGAAAGAAGGCTGCCCAAAGGCAGAGAGTTAGTAGATGGTTTTCCTCGCAGAAGCGAACGTTTTGGAGCTGCGCGTCGATATTGCAGGCAGTATGAAGAACGCTGTGGATATGTTAAGCTGAAAAAAAACATAAAACCGAAGAGTAGGCATTGAGGGATAAAAAAATGCCAAAAGTACGGCATAAAACTGTGTCAGTGCAGAACCGTATTCGCTGTGCAAATTAAGTCGCCGAGACTTGGCAGACGCGGTTGCGAAGAGCTCGACTAATAATTTACAGTCAGCTGCACATAATGGACACGCCTATTCCAACTGCCGACAAGCCACTTTTGTACCGGCTACAAAAACGTGCGAAAAGACCAAGCAGAGAGGTCGTAAATATGGGGATAAATTATCTCATTTTTAAAAATTATATTAGACACATCGCGGCGGCCCAGTGGCTTTGGCGTTCAGCTGCTGATCCCGAGGTCGCGGGTTCGATCCCGGACGCGCGACGTCTGAGGCGAAATACAAAAATGCCCCTGTGCTGTGCGACGTCATCGCACGTTAAAGAACCATTGGTGGTTTCAATTAATCCGGAGTCCTCCACTACGACGTCCCTCACATCTCACATCCCACGTCCCTCACATCTCAAAATCATATTCGCTACCGACCTGCTGTCGGTAAACAAGCCCTAAACAGCCCGCTGTCAGGCTTTCAAACCAATTCCTGGCTATCAGAAAGATGACCTTGTCTTGTTTTTTTTTTCTTTTTTAATGCCAAGCTTTTTATCTGGTGTGGTATGTATAGTACACATTGAACACAGCACACAACGTCATGCACAACATTTAATGATCGTACACTCTAAACAAAAGGAGTAAAAAGGGAGTAAAACTGCGCTAGGGGACAATTTACTCCCCTTTTACTCCCATATAGGTGTATCTGTGTTTAGAGTGTACGCAGAACGAGGCTGTTGGTGGACATCCGGGCGAGCTGGTTCTGACTCATCTTGATGTTGAAAGGAGAGCAAAAGACGATAGACAGGTATAAATAAGTCACGTGACAACCTCTGCTGTGCGTCTCTCTTCTCTTCTCTTTCGTTCCTTGTGTATATATTAAACCTTAGACTTTTCTGAAGGCTGCAAATAATTCACTTCATGAAAAGTATCCTAAATTGAAGGCAGAAAAATAATAGTTCGACGTCGCCAAATATATGGGCGGATTTCTCGAACAGAGTTAATAAATTGAGCCAAGGTTGAATTAAATACTGCGGCGTTAGAACGCTGTCTTCAGTGTATAATGGCAGTTTATTCTAAGAGTGGGCAGCGGAAAAGTTAATTGCACACTCGCGCGAGAGGTGTCTGGATATAGTTTCGTGCGCTCTGAACACAATACGCCTACATCGGAGTGAAAGGGAGTAAGTATCCATATCTACTCCTTTCTGTTTGGAGTGTACTGGACGGGTCAGAACAGCGCCGAACACCGCGGAACCAATAACGTAAACAAGTGTTCTGGAATCTCTTGCCGTGCAGCTAGTGACGGAAAAGCTGGCGAAGTTAAACCAAATTCTCACAACCACGGTGTTTAACAGCTATAACAGTGAGTTTATAACTTTAGTATTGGCTGGGCTAAGCTTCACTAATCTCTGTCATTCGGTCCGGCTGCTTAATAAGCGAACCGTGGTGACCAACGTTTTATTGCGAAACACTCTCACAGACTCAGCCACCTGCGCGGACGACGCGTCGCAGTCGGACAAAACAATGCATGTTTGGACGCCGCGCCTCGCAACGGCTTTGCTGTCATCGGATTAGCCCTTCTGCGTTTCTCTGCTTTTAAAAGTCTGCTGCAGTCGGGGAAGAACAGCTGTAAACCAATATACGGTGTGTCCCACCTAAAATGGATCAAGATTTGAAAAAATAAAATGCGGATAGTTCTTACGAACTGAAATGAAGTGAATGTTGTTAAAAATAAACAGTCAGTATTCTTCCAGATTTGCCTACTAGAATCATATATACTACACGCCGTGATTGCAGGGCTGTCATCCGCGAAGCGCCGCTTGCTTCGCGACTTCTGTGTTGCCCACGACAGGGTTTAGCATTGCTTTTGGTTACGCGTGATAAATGTCAGCGGTTGCAGACGGCGCCACCGTCAGCACCTCGTAGGCAGGTACAGAAAAATGCTGGCCGGTATTTTACGTAACAACATTCAATTGATTCCAAGTTCAGAAGAACACTGTTTTTTTTTCTTCAAATCTTGATAAATTGTATCTGGGAAAACCAGTATATTAGAGAGCTTTAGTATAGCCTCTAACACCACCACCAGCCGCGTACAGCGCATGAACATTGGCGGCAGGCGGGGGTGGCAGAGGCTATGCTAAAACTCTCTATACTGTTCCTTACCAGAAAGCATCAGTGTGCCGCTGCTGCTTGACACAGACTAAAATACTGATATATTGTAATCAATATGCGCAGTACGCTGGAACACGGAGTAGGCATCAAACTTAACCGGAAGTTAACGGTGTTCGTTTGTCAGTGACGTACTCGCACACATAAATCGCCGTCACACATCCACACCGATTTCCGTCGGAGGGACTAATGGGCGCTTCCCAACTATTTTTGGAAGCGGCCGAGGCGTCCTTCCCTAAGACACAGTGGGCGGCTCACAGTGTTGTGCCGTGAAGACATTTTGGGGGGGGGGGGGGGCATCACTGTTTCAAATATTTGACATACGGTTCAACGTTAACTAACCGTTTGATGACCGGAACAGAACTGTTTGTTTGCTTTCCATGTTGTTTCCTCGTCTTGATATAAATTATATACTAATCCGTTTATTACGAACAATGCGTACTTTCTCGCTGTTCAGAGTTTGCTAGTGAATGTGTGAAACATTTTTGTTGATACTTGCTTCCCACCCTCCCCACCGCCATCACGTAATTGAACGCATCTCTTCTTTACGCCTCTTTCGTTTGTTTCTGCGGGCTTATGCAAAAGGTAATACAGGGTAATATTCAGGGTAATTCACCTAAGACTTTACACAATTTTAAAAAATAAGTTTTTTGAGTTAGAAGAGCGCGTCTTTCGGCACAGCATTGTCAGAGGTGCAGTACATCAGAATGCAGGTAAAGCGTGCTAACTAGCAGGCAGGTTAATTAAGATTAAATAGTTAACTTTTAAAAAAAACTATTACATTTAGGCACCTTAATTATTGAGAGGTGTGTAGCTCACCGTAAGTAATATCCACATTAGTAATATCCACATTACCCTAGGCGCTGTGGCTCAACAAATTATTCCTACATCGCGCCAAAATACATGCGCTGCCGAGAAGCAGGCAAAGCAGCCTCTCCAGTGCTCGTAACTCGTCGAAATAGCCAAAGTTTGTTGGGCCACAGCGCCGACAGTAATCGCGTTTTCGAAATTCTAAGAACTGATGTGGATATTACTTACGAGGGGCTTCACACCTCTCAATAATTAAGGGGCCTAATGGTAAAAGTTAAAAAGTTTAGTATTAATTATTAATTAACTAACCTGCTAGTTAGCAGGTCTTAGCAGTATTCTGATGTACTTCACCGCTGACAATGCTGCGCCGAAAAAAAAAATCGCTCTTCTAACTCAAAAAGCCTATTTTAGAAACTGTGTAAAGTGTTAGGTGAAACACCCTGTATAGTGCATCACTTATGAGTGCGACGTGCCAAGACAAACCACATACCCCTGCCTCCGCTTCCCTGCCTGGTTTCACCGCGAAATTACGAGAGGATCTTGTCAGCACCTGTATATCATGCATCGCAACGGTAGACTGGCCATAGCAGGCTCATCCCTGCTTAAAGTACACGGTGAACGATTAGCAGCGATCCAGCATAGTAACGCAGCATGAAATGAACGCACGCCATCCTTCGTGCAGTGCATTTCGACCACTGGTCGGATCGCGACCGCGTACAACCGACAGAGAGTAGACGTCTTTAGCATACCGGAGATATATACAGGTTTACCGGACACCTCCTGCGAATGCGCGGTTGGCATGGGGACCAGTGCGCGTGCGCGGGAGGCGTCCGGTAAGCCGGTATACATCTCCGCTAATACGTATCCGGCAGTGTTGTCGGTAACGCGTTACAAGTAACGGCGTTACCGGTAACGCGTTGCTTTTTTCGGTAACTTAGTACCGTACTCGTTACCAATTCGGAATTGTAACGGGTAACGTACTTGCGTTAACATTTTTCTGTAACTTGAGGTGTCACGTTACTAGTTACTTTTTGTTCCAGTTGTGACCCACTCCGCCCCCTTTTTTAGAAAAAAAAAAGACGCAGAGCACCTAAAGTGATGTAAATAAAGAAAATGTACAGGTGCTCCCGACAACCCTTGTTGGGGCTCGCATGCATGCCAGAAAACGGTTGCCCTTGACAACGCACCCAACTAAAAAAAAAAAGTTAGAATAGCCATAAAGCACGAAACACGTTCACGAACACGCATTCACACACTTGCCTTCACCTACCTCCCCTTTTCAAACCATTCACACGCACAACTCTCTACAGAGTGGAAGTATGCTGAGCATTTTGGAACATCACATCTTTCAGAATTCCTGTAAATCTGTTGAGAGTTAAGCGATGTTTTCTTTGCGAAGTTAGAATTGATGATGGAGTGTCATTTTGTGTTTAATGCCACATTCAGAAGATGGCTTCATCATGTGCCACACATTCAGAATCTAACACATGTAACTCTACAGGCAACTTTAGGCCACTATAACATTGCTAAGCTCCTGCACATTTGTGCAAAGTATATTCGTTAAGTCAGGATATTGCGTAAATTCGTTGTTTGGGCTAGATATTATATGGAAAATGTGAGCTTTATAAAATTGTTATCGTAAGTTCTTAAGGTGACGAAAACTTAAAATTTATGGCCATGAAGTAACGGGAAAGTAACGTGCGGTACTTTTTTTCGGTAACGGTAACGATAACGCGTTACCTTTTTTTGTAGGTAACGTAGGGCGGTAACGCGTTCCTTTTTTAACGTAACGAGTAACGTATTTAGTTACTTTTTTTCGGTAACGCCTACAACACTGGTATCCGGTATGCTGCAAACGTGTACAGCTTTAGCAAAGCCGGGGCGAGCAAGCCGCGTCCCTACCTGACCACTGCGCGTGCGCAGTATATGCGTGCGTCTGGTTCTGTGTACGCCTGCGCTAGTACCATATTTGGTACTAATTACTCATTAGTGTTCAGCCAAGCGCAGCCGTACAGCTACAAAGGAAATATATACAGCTTTCTCTGAAACTTCACGGCTGAAAAAAAATTGTCCTGGTCCGAGGATCAAACCACCCATACCCAACAATTCTGGACGAACGCATTTTTGAACGGGAAAAAGTTTAGGGACGCAATTCTTTCCACATATTGTAAGATTTCACTACAGCAATCAATACGTAATCAATACGTCCGCAGAGCTCCCCTAGACAGGCTTGCATTTTTTTTTTTTTTGCTGTTAACGTTTTTGCGATCGTCAAAAACGTTCCCCATTGGTTTTCTATGGCAGTTTAACTGTTCAATGCAAGCGATGGAAAAGCTTTTAAAAGATATTGCTGCGCATCGGAAGAATGGACCATTACCTTCAATGTTTCCACAATAGTACCCCAGAATTTTCCGATATTCAATATTTTTGTCCGAAAATGTTAGACATGCCGCTCTGTCATCTGGTTATCTTAGCTTAGAGCGACTGTCACGGACAGAGTTTGGCACAGAGTTCGATCCCCGCACAAGAATGAAAATTTTTTCAACTGAGAAGTTTCTGAGAAAGTTGTATAGATTTCCTTTGCAGCTCTATGGCGGTGCTCAGGTGGATGGTAATGAGTAATTGTTCCCTATTTTAAATGTACTTCACACTGTTGGTTTCCCTAAGCATGCTGAGCTTACGTATTAGTACGTCTCCGCTATAGCAATACTCTCTATATCACGCCATAACTATATAGCTTTTCAGGACATGTATACCAACAGCTGGGACTATACCACCACAAGGAACTACAGTTATGCCTCGTTAATAAGAACACCTTGGTTCCTTAATAAAAGTGCATAAAGCGAGTCGTTCGTAATAACGAATCGCGAAGAAAAATAAAATAGCAAAAATTCACGTTACGATCAAGGTTTGCGTCTGTTCAAAGTAGCGGCCAGCGAAGTTCAAATACGCATAATTTGGAGGGCTACACGACCATTATCCTGGCCGCCTTTATAATTGAAATAATGTGCTGCGGCTTGACGCGCTTAGTGGTCTATGAAACGTGCGCTTCATGGTGTCCGATAACTATATGAACTAACTCATACTACCACTGTTCACACCCCGCGAATCGCTACCACATATCAGCACTCACTCGGCTGACAGCTGCTGAATGCGGGTTTCTACGTGGCACAATCTGCATGAGCTCTATCTATATGCTACTCATGCAATTCGTAGAATGGTTAGGAGCGCGGACTGGACAGCTTTGAACTGTAAAACACGAAACCGTAAAAGAAAAAGGCCACCACTCAATCACTGGCACTTTTTCACTGCGTTTCTATGGTGTTTGGTTAATGGGTTATGGAGGTTTAACGTCCCAAAGCGACTCAGGCTATGAGGGACGCCGTAGTGAAAGGCCCCGGAAATTTCGAGCCCCTGGGGTTCTTTAACGTGCACTGACATTGCACAGTGCAAGGGCCTCTAGAATTTCGCCTCCGTCGAAATGGTGTCCTGCAATCAAAATGCAAAAAATGAAACATCTGGTTGTGAAGTAGAGATCTTATTCTTATCACCTCCATATTAACGAAACAAAAATGCACGGGCCTCAATGGGCTTTGTGCATTTCCCTCTTTTTCACTGTCCCACAGCGAGGTTTCATATTAACGAGGCGCAAATACACTGAAAAAGTTTGGTCGCCAAGCAAACTGTTCATAATTCAGGGCGTCCATAGTAATGGGGGTCATATTAACGAGGAAAGACTGCACTCCCATCTCTCGCATTAAGGAAGCCGTGCCGCTTCTATAATCGAAGACGTCAACGCAGTCCTTGAAACAACAAACTGGCATATCACATTAATCTCCATAGTATCTCCCTCACTTGTTTTCGAACTGTGTGATAGGCGTGTACAGCTCTACAGGCAGGCGGAAAACTGTCGGCGTGCCAAACGGGAAACGCTCGCGATTTGTATCGGACGGAGAGTGAGCGTCGATTTCCGCGGCCGCATCGCGTCGTCTACAACAGCCTCATGTAGACGTCGCGCGCCTGTTTCGTGATGTGAGCGCGTTCGTGCGCCACTTTCGCCCGCCGCCGCCGCCGCCGCCGGGCGTAGGCGATGCGGAGTGGCCTTGGGTTGGCCGGCGACGAGACGCTACAGTAGTTGCCGCCCAGCGCGCGCCATCGGCATGTAGCTGACTCGCTCACACACTCCTCCCACGCATCCGATAAGGGAAGGCTTGCAGGCGTTGCGCCGCTGGTTTCCCTTGCTGTATCACTCACGCCGTTGGGTTCATTGCAGGGGTGTTGAGATGGAACGAAGCATATCTTTTCATCGTGATAGTGCCGCTTCCCAAAACGAGGTCGCTTCGCGGATACCTGGAGGGCTTCACGGCAGGTTCACTTTATGTAGCGCCAATGTGAGGATAGGCGTTCTCGGGCCTGCCTAGCTCACGGTTACCCAGGGGCACCCTTCGAGTAACGTTTTGGACTGCTGGGTGATAAGAGGGATGGGGAGGTGGCAGTAGTAATATACTCGCGTGTATGGAATCTATGCTTCCTATTTCATTAATGCGACCGTCGCTCTATATTTGATCCAACATACTGGCCATGGCAAGACCTCGGAAAAAAAAATCAAGGTACATGAAGGTATCCGATAAAAACAAGTCTATTTAGTTCACGCCACATGGATATTAATATGTATTGTCATCAACATCATCATCATCAGCCTGGCTACACCCACTGCAGGGCAAAGGCCTCTCCCGTGTCTCTCCAATTAACCCTGTCATTTGCCCGCTGCGCACACACTATGCCTGCAAACTTCCTAATCTCATCCGCCCACCTCACCTTCTGTCACCCCCTGTTGCGTTTGCGTTCTCTTGGAATCCACTCCGTTACCCTTAAGGAGCAGCGGTTATCTTGCCTTCGTATCACATGCCCTGCCCAAGCCCATTTCTTCTTGATTTCGACTGGGATGTCATTAACCCGCGTTTCTTCCCTCACCCACTCTGCCGGCTTCCGATCTCTTAACGTTACACATCACATTTTTCTTTCCGTGGCTCGCTGTGTTGTCCTTAACTTAAGCTGAACTCTTTTCGTTAGCCTCCACGTTTCTGCCGCGTAGGTGAGTACCGGTAACATACAGGTGTTGTACACTTTCTCTAAAGGGATATTGGTAAACTGCCATTCATGATCTGAGAAAACCTGCATATGGACTCCACCCAATTCTTATCCTTCTAGTTACTTCCTTCTCATGATCCGGATCAACTCTCACTACCTTCAATAAGTACTACTTTACCACTTCCAGCACCTCGTTGCCAATTTTGAACTGCTGTTCCTTTGCTAGACTGTTGAGCATTACTTTGGTTTTCTGCATGTTAATTTTTAGACCCACCGTTCTGCTCTGCCTGTCTCATTGATCATGATTTGCAGTTCATCTCCTGAGCGACTCAGCTAGGCAATGTCATCAGCGAATCACAGATTATTAAAGTATTCTCCATTAACTCTTATCCCCAACTGTTCCCAATTCAGGCCTCTGAATACCTCCTGCAAACAGGCGGTGAACTGCTTTGGCGAGATCGTGTCTCCTTGCCTGACGCCCTTCCTCATTGGAATTTTATTGCTGACTTTATGGAAGAATATGATAGCTGTGCAGTTGCTATACATATATCTTTCAGTATTTTGACATAAGGCTCTTCTACATCATGATTCCACGATGCCTGTATGACTGCTGAGGTTTCCGCCGAGTCGAATGCTTTCTCGTAATCAACGAAGGCTATATATAGGGGCTGGTTCTGTTCTGCGCATTTCTCTATCACCTGATTGATAGCGTGAATATGATCTATTGTGGAATATCCTTCACGAAAGCCTGCCTGATCATTTGGTTGATTAAAGTCTAAGGTTGCCTTGACTCTATTAGCGATTACTTAGTAAATGCATTGTAGGCAACGGACAGTGAGCTGATCGGTCTGTAATTTTTCAAGTCCTTGGCGTCTCCAAGGTGTTTGCTTCCAAGCGATGTAGCGGGGCTCTTAAGCTCATTTGACAGTCCTATAAGCTTGGGAGGGTTGAGGACTTAAGTTCCTACCGCCTTCGTGAGATTAGAATCCCTGAGTATGCAAGAGGACTCAGTAGCAGACCCTTTGGGCTGTACGATTTTGACAAAGACTGTACCTGCCCTCCCCGTGCGACGTCATCTCCGCCCTCAATGAAAGTAAGACGTTTTGACGCCTGCCTGGAAAACGATTTGGAACCCACATCTTTTAGAGCTGAGCGTCTTTCGTGTAATAGCTTTTACCAGGCGCAGCTGGAACGAGGAATTAAGGCATTTTTTTTTCGTCTTTCGACGCTCTTTACTAAGCTTACTGACACCACCTGTCGCGTCTACTATTACACCGTTTAAAGCGTAGTGGCGGTGTTTCTGCGCAAAAGAAAACAAAAGAGACAACAAAAACAGAACCTAAGTGAAAGAACTGCCACAGGCATCGCTACAGTTCAAGAGGAGCCGCTTTTCACGAGAGATGTCAAGTGCTTCCTCTATCGTCCTTCTCCACTATATGCATGATGCAACGAAGTACCTGACAAGGGAGCTCTTCAATAAAGCTCTGAATACACGAAGTCATTTTCTACACGTGACCAAGAAATATTCGTCTTTTTTTTTCTTGAACTAGTCCACGCAGCACCATCCTTTTTTTATTATTATTATCTCTCTGGGAGTGCCCCACATTTGCGCTCGACGACTGCGCGAGAACCGAGCGTGCATATGACTCACTGTTACCGCTCACTCGTGGAGTAACAGGGAGTAGTGTAGATACGTTCGCCGCTCGCTTATCGTGATACTGAAGCATCAGCACTGCAGCTGCCTTGCTCTGCATGAAGTATAAAACGGGGCTTACTGCAGTGCCGATAAAGTGACGCAAAAACACGCCATCTGTTGCTATCAGCTGAGCATTGACGGACACGTGCGCACCGCGTGCCTATGTCCCACATGCAAGAAGTGTCAAGGATGTGCGGAGATGGGCGTGTGCAAGCTACTCGTGTTAAGGCGAAAGCCTTTAATGGCTCATGCTCGCGTCCGTCCGTCCGTTACGCGCTTCAACTCGATAAGAAAAAAAATCTTTATGCACGGTGGGATTAACCACCGTGCATCCGTGGTTCCGCAGCCGCGCGTGCTAACGACTGCGCTACTTCCTGATTCTTTTTTCTTTATTGCATGGAAATAGTGCCGAAAAGACTACGCTACTTCCTGCCAACGCATATGTAGTTCTTGTAGTGTTCGCGGAAAGGCGTCGAATCAGACGGATGCCTCCCAAACGCCCTCCGGTGTCTGCAGCATTTAATATTCAGAAACAATCGTGTACTTAATCAACATCTTAACCACACATCAGTGACACAGGCAGCAACACCGCGCTAAAGGCTTTCGCCTCACCGCACTTTAGGTCAACGAGGTGCCCCCTGAATTTTTTGGGAGAGGAGGTGTCGCAACTCGCCATACATGCACACTGCGGGCGCCCCCTGCAGGAATCCTCCACTGTGTAAAGTGAGATAAAGTCAATCGCAAAAAGTTGTAAAACGTGACTCCCAAGTCGCTGATGAAGTTGTCTTGCTAAATAATGAACCCAGCGCACGATTGAGGACCCCAACAGCCCCCCATTGACAATTTCAGAGACGATGTCAACGACGATCATATGCATCTTCGCAGCTCCCGCTGTCCGCCATAGTAGCCCTCTTAAGCCCTGGTAGTCCTCTCCCAGGCCCTCATGGCCTGTGAGTGGGCGATTGATTTCAATCGCATGGTCATTAGGAGCACAATTTAGAGACCGCCCCAAGCCACTTTTAGATCCGATACGAGAGATCGTGCTCAAATGACCATATGGATCCGACCCACACGAATTACACGAGCTCACAGGACACATTAATGAGAGCTCCTTCGTCTGGTTCGTCATGTATAGCATCCTCACCGGCGAACAAGTCCACATGGCAGGTTTTAATTGAAATGCTGTTTATTGTTGTTTCAACATTAAAGTACGTTGTTGGGCGAGTTGGTGACTTGTTATGAAGGAACACAGCGTTAAAGGAGCAGGACAGAAGAGAACAGGCACACACAAGCGCTGACTATAGCAACTGAATGCATTTATTGCGCGAGCGCATAAATACATGTGAAGAAGGCTTACGCAGAAATTTTTTTCCTGCTTCTGCGCATGCAAGCCTTCTTCACATGTATTTATGCGCTCGCGCAATAAATGCATTCAGTTGCTATAGTCAGTGCTTGTGTGTGCCTGTTCTCTTCTGTTCCGCTCCTTTAGCGCTGTGTTCATTCATAATAATTACCTTGGTTTTTTTTTCGTTTTTCTTCGGTACTTAATTTTCAGACAGTTCGCATCAGCTTAAGCTACAACACCCTTATTTAAGCTCAGACGGTGCTGCATTCTGTTCAATGGACTAACATGGGCTTTGAATTCGGCCTGGTAACCAGGATCCTATTTAATAGGTTAGAATAGATATAGGTTAGAATAGGTTATCAATGTAATAGCACTTTCATTGTCTCGTATGTATCGCTTTTAAGGCTTTTGCTTTTCTTAGCTCCTTCCTCGGTTGGTGCCGGAGCCCACAAGCCCACTGTCGGGCACCAGCCGGGAAAAATGCGCCTCCCACCAGCGAAGCCCAGCACCTCCCACCCAACACTTCCCACATACAAGGCGGCTGTTTTCACCACTGGGCGAATGCTGCAGTCGCCTAGTGATTAGAGCATGTACCGTAATGATATGTCAACTCCAATACGACTCCACGTCTTCGCGATCACAAGCCAGCTAACGATGGGCCGTTCGCGTCACAAATTCGTAACCGTCGTGTGATTTTTTTTTTTTCTCCATCATAAACTAATCACGCGCACAACCTGGGCACATTTGTTATTGTGTAAATAATTTGTGTATATTACCTCTTCCCCTATCCTTTCTTCCTGTCCCTCACCTCTTTCATTTCATTTCTCCATTCTGCCTGCTATCCTTTATTTCCGCTGCCCCAGCTCAGGTGCTTCAGTATCGATGGCAGATGCCGGGGCTAGCAAAAATCTTTTCCTTCCTTTTTACTATTATTTAAAAAAAGACACTTACTACTACGTGTGTTCTTTTTTTTTTTTGAAGGTCCGTGTTAACATCTGCGTAGCATACAAGGGCTCGGCGACACGCGCTCCCCCTATTCCGCCACGGGATTCCTCCGCCCGTGCAGAAGGAAATGCCCATCGTGCTTGGCAAGGCGCGATCGCGTTTCCCACCGACGCGGCTTCGTTCTCGTGTTTCGAGGTAGCGGCGGACGCTCTGCGAGGCGCTGCATACGCGCTCGGGCCCAGCGGTTTCTGTGGCGCCGGGACACGTGGCGCTGGGAACGCGACTCGGATGAGATCACCGCGGCTGTTGTACGTGCGCCTTTGAGAGATGAAAATGTCGGAGTGGCTGTTCTTGCGTAGTTACTGACGTTGCGGGCAGGGCTTGTTGGCCTTGTCGCGTGGCTATATGGAGGGAGTAGCGCGAAAAGACGAGTACAAACACAGAATCTAACAGGACAGGTGCCGAACTATACCGACAATTTATTGAGAGCAACGAGCAGGTTTTTAAATGGAAGCCAGGACCCACGTGACACCGGAAAACCGTTAAGAGCGCGCAAAGCAAAGATATCTTCGTATCAAAACGCCACCCGTCAATAGCCTATCGATCATTTGGCACGTGTACAGCAAGAATTCAGACTCGCTGTACACGTGCCAGACCCGCCGCGTTGGCTCAGTGGTTAGGGCGCTCGACTACTGATGCGGAGTAGCCGGGTTCGAACCCGACCGCGCGGCTGCGTTTTTACGGAGGAAAAACGCTAAGGCGCCCGTGTGCTGTGCGATGTCAGTGCACGTTAAAGATCCCCAGGTGGTCGAAATTATTCCGGAGCCCTCCACTACGCCACCTCTTTCTTGCTTTCTTCTTTCACTCCATCCTTTATCCTTTCCTTTACGGCGCGGTTCAGGTGTCCGCCGATATATAGACAGATACTGCGCCATTTCCTTTCCACAAAAACCAATTATTATTATTATTATTATTATTATTATTATTATTATTATTATTATTATTATTATTACACGTGCCACGTTTGATGGGCTATTGATGGGTGGTGTTTTGATATGAAAATATGTTTGATTTGTGTGCTGTTAACGGTTTTCCTGGTGTCACGTGGATGAACCGCTGTACACGTGCCAAGCGTTTGATAGGCTACTGATGGATGGTTTTCTGATATGAAAATATCTTTGATTTGTGTGCTGTTAATGGTTTTCTTGAGTCACGAGGGTTCGGCGCCTGTCCTGTTAGCTTCTGTCTTTGTCCTCGCCTTTCCGAGCTGTTTCTTCTAGCCTCAACTATTGATAACTTCGCATCTGTTTGTCTGCAGCTTACCACAAAAGACGTATCAGGCGGTGTTATGGCGTCATCATTTCACCCCCCGCACCTCCCGTATTATGGCCAGCAAAGTTTCTCTACTTTTTGTTGTTTTTTTATTGCACGAACTTCTCGTTTCTTTAGTTTGCTTGTTGTCTAAAGAGGAATATAAGCACTTGTAAGCCACTATTTAAGCTATGCCAGTTACAAGGCGATTCAAAAGGCAAAAAGGTCCCGTGCGCTAAGCATTTGGTGTGCAGTAAAGAACCCCAGGCGCTGTAGGCGCTTCAGAGCCCGCAGTGTAGCTTCGGTATATAAAAATTCCCTAAACAACCAATCGATTAGTTCTAATGGTTATGGAAATGCTGTAAGTCACCAAAATATTGACCTCAGTATACTTCGTATTCCAGCTCCGCCCTTGGAATAACGAAGCCTAACCGAAGCCAGCAAGATAGATAGATAAAGAGGAGGAGGGAAAGGCAGGGCTGTTAACCTGAAAGGGGTTCCGGTTGGCTACCCTGCACTGGGGAAGAGGAATTAGGGGACTAAAAGGGGGATGAGAGAAGAAGCCAGGAAACAGCCAATGTAACGAAGCATATGCAGTGACACAAGAGAACTTCGTTAATTATGGAAGTTGTAATACTTAACTGCATAAAGGCAAGTTGAAAAAAAAATATTGAGAACGCCATTCACACCCGGCAGTAGACTTCAGGTAAGGCGATGATGGCTGCCTTGTTGTAAACACTGGTGGTAAACGCGCAATGTGAGGCAAGTGAGACAGCCGTTTAGCGAGCTTTGAACCACATTGTGGCGCGTGTCGATGGCGGCCATAACGTCGAGATAACAGCGCGCGAGATGTCAGGTTTTGCGACATCGGAGGCATGTTTACCTTGAGGGATATCTGGAGGCGTGTATTATCGGCTGATAGTGAATATCTGCGGAGTGGGCTATTTTTGCGCTGTGGCTGCAACTTCGCTATAAACATACCCCGAATATTATTGTAGATTCACGAGCTCCTAATTCTAAGCTCTTTTTTTTTTTTGCCAGCCCAAGGCTGTCGTTGCAGTGAGTTGTTTTTTGCTTATAAGCTGTATCCAGCTCCCACAGTTCCTCAATCAGTTTTGCCGAAAAACAAAAATCAATTTTTTTAAATATGCAATTAACCCTTTTCACAAATGTAGTATCCGACAGGTACGAAACATGAAAATTTGATACAGCATGTCCGTAATTAGCGAACTTGTCTCGATAATTAAATTAGGCAATTGTACTCAGTTTTGCTCTGTTCTTGAGAGGAATGGCCCTTTGAGCGGATGGATCCTTGAAAGACGTACGGAGGAGGAGGATGTGTCACAGGCAACTTAGAGCTTAACAACCGTGTCTGCCGCCTCAAGTCCTCTTTTCGTTACTATTGAGGCTGACACAGCTGAACATGACTGAACAAATAGCTCTTTTTTTTTAAGAGCGTTAGCTTTTGCTCATCACGTTTCCAGATTTCGTGGGGTCTGCTACAGCCCTTGATCACAGCGCCATCTGTGGCAGCAACTAGTCACTCCGTTTCAAGATTCTGTGAGGTTTCCTACCACCCCAAGATCAAAGCGCGAGCTGTGGCGGCAACTAGAAAACAGCGCATCTCGCATTGAAACTTGTAGAGCCATCTACAATAGCATTGTAGAAACAACCACAAGCCACGTCACGTACCAATGGTGACGTCACGGTCAAATATGGTGGATAGCGGTGAAACTATGTAAGTATGACATCAGGGGACGAAATGACAGCATAGTTTCGGTTTCTTGAATCCATGATGGTGGCCATTAAAATTGGCTGTGCCCTCTCATCCCTTTCTCCCCCCTCACCAAAAAATATCCTAAAACGGGTAGGAAAACTGCCCCGTTACGGAACCGCTATGCATGCATACATTGCTGCTGTCGCTTATACATTCGACTGACTGACTGACTGACTGACTGACTGACTGACTGACTGACTGACTGACTGACTGACTGACTGACTGACTGACTGACTGACTGACTGACTGACTGACTGACTGACTGACTGACTGACTGACTGACTGACTGACTGACTGACTGACTGACTGACTGACTGACTGACTGACTGACTGACTGACTGACTGACTGACTGACTGACTGACTGACTGACTGACTGACTGACTGACTGACTGACTGACTGACTGACTGACTGACTGACTGACTGACTGACTGACTGACTGACTGACTGACTGACTGACTGACTGACTGACTGACTGACTGACTGACTGACTGACTGACTGACTGACTGACTGACTGACTGACTGACTGACTGACTGACTGACTGACTGACTGACTGACTGACTGACTGACTGACTGACTGACTGACTGACTGACTGACTGACTGACTGACTGACTGACTGACTGACTGACTGACTGACTGACTGACTGACTGACTGACTGACTGACTGACTGACTGACTGACTGACTGACTGACTGACTGACTGACTGACTGACTGACTGACTGACTGACTGACTGACTGACTGACTGACTGACTGACTGACTGACTGACTGACTGACTGACTGACTGACTGACTGACTGACTGACTGACTGACTGACTGACTGACTGACTGACTGACTGACTGACTGACTGACTGACTGACTGACTGACTGACTGACTGACTGACTATTGCTGAGAAGTAGGAAAAGTAAAGAGCACGTGCCTGCCTACTGGCTCAAGCCGAGCCACGCTCGCTGCCACGTGCTGAAAGTAGGAGACTTAAAGGATAGAAAAGAAAGATAGAAAAGGCGCCGCGCGCTAATATGCTCATAGGCCCCGGGCCGACCGACCCGTGCCAGAGTGCGTCTAGCAGCAGATATTAAATCAGGTATCGGGTATATATACTCCGACAACAACGGGCACCCATACGGGGACAGTTGTATACCGAATTTGGTTGGCAAATAAAACCCTATGAGTTGTGGTAAAATAAAACCACAATTAAATAATAAGTAAGCATTGTATACATGTAATGACTAATTGATGCGTTACCATATTGTACCGCAAACCGAATTCTAGGCCCACCTTGACCCCCCAAACGAAGCATATTTCGTTTGGAACTTATCTTGATGGGGTGCCACTCGACAATGGGTAGACGTGTATCGTAATTTCTCTGATAGATGACGCTAGGCGGCGATCGTTCCGCTAGGCGCCGTGAGTGCACGCGTAGCCGGGCATGGTGGCAATCCACCCCGCGTTTCAAAGGGTATTACATTCCGTTTCTCGACACGAGCGGTGCGTTCTTCTTCGCTTTCTTCCTCTAGTAAACCAAACAGCTAACGCTCGTTACTTCAACGTGTTCCAGACGGTGGCGGCCTTCTTTCTTTGCGAGTGCGTCAGGGCCACTTAGATGAAGCATCGTATAAGTGTAAGGTGTCAGCTTAGAAAACTACTTGTTTGTCAACGAGACAACCTCGCACGCGCTAACAAAAGTGAGGGCGTTTAGTCGCGTGAAGTAGTTTGCGAAACAGGGATCAACTTTATTCGTGGAGCCTCACATCGAAAAAATGGAGCCTGGACAGTGGCGGGTGAACGGCAGCGCAATGAATCCATCAATTTCAGGTGCATTCACAAAGACCAAAAAAAGGGGGGCTTTCTCTACTCCACCCATGGTCCGTGGGCTTCTCGCGAATGTCCAGGGTTGCTCAAAAGTCTCCGGGCCACAAGATTTACTTTTGAGTTTTCTAGCCGGGCCCAACAAGCTCTTTTAGTTCACATCGCTGCGACCACGAGGCGCATGGATTTCAGCATTTAAAAAAATTGGCGGTGGTTTAGCTATGGTTTAAACCTGGAGTGACGCGATAGCTACAGCTGGCAGACTGAAACTTGGTCACATGACCAACCACGTGACGAACCACGCGATCAGCCACGGCGCCGCACCGCTGGCAGCTGCTCCGCACCAAGTGACAGCGTGGCGGCGCCGCCACGCTGAAGGTTCGAAATGCTACCGTGATGTAGCTATCACTACCAAATAGCACGTTGACGTAATTCCTGACGTAAGAAAGTGAGCGAATGACCGAGTGGCTGCAGAACAGAACATGTAGAAAGCGAGGCTTAGCGGCGCTGGCTGTAAGCTGTGCCGAATTCCTTACAGTAAGAGTGAGAAGGAGGTTAAGCTACTGTGGGCTTCGTAGTAGCTTCAAAGGTACCGCAAATAACCCAAATAACCGACTACACTGCTAAAGAGCAGACCGTATTGCTTAAGGACTTCTGAACCTGGCTGGAGCCCTTCTTCCATATAACAAATGAGGCGGAAATTTCGTGCAAACGTTACAAGAAGCTTTACAAGACAATAAAACAAAAAAATTTGTCCGTCAAAACTTAGTGCCAAAAAAGCCGCAAGTCCAGAAATTCTCACAAGCCTGCTTTCGTTATTCCCCGCGCCGACAGGCCGATCTCGCGTGGTTAAACAACGATGGCACCGCGGTGACGGATACTATGGGGAAGGGTGAAAAGGAACGATTTGGAATACGCCCATCGTAATATATCGGAATGGAAAAGAATTTCAATAGAAATTTCACAAAATAGCGGCCCGGCGTAGCTGCACCATTGCTGAGATCACTTTGTTTCGTCATGGCCAAGGACAGAGTAAAGTATATATATTATAGAATTGAAAGAATGCTTGGAAAATGCAGGCGCTGCCATTAACATTTCCTCCTCAATTCTAGCTTGTCTGTTTGAAATCTTATAGGCAATAGGACGCGTTCTCGAAGATTCAGTCCCATGAGTCGTTATCAGTGCTGGTAAATTACTGTCGAGTTTTCACATCGGTGCAGATTTACGAACGGCTGAACCGGCCGCGGCGGGCGCGTTTCGATGGAGGCGAAACGCAGAAGGCGCCCGTGTGCTGGACGATCCCCTAATCGCACAGATCCCCAGGTGGTCAAAATTATTCCGGAGCCCTCCACTACAACAGCGCTTTCTCTCTTTCCTATTCCACTCCCTCCCTTTTCTCTTCCATTACGGCTCGGTTGAGATATCCACCGAGATGTAAGGCAGTTACTGCGCCCATTTCGATACTCACCAGAAAACCACTAAAGGCCTAGCCCTTCAGAAGAGCTTTATAAGCGCAAAGTGTGGACTATATCGACACCCGACACGGGTTTGTTTATCTCAGTGCATTCTGTTCCTCTCAAAAGAAGAAAGGAAAAAAAAGGAAGCCGGTGCTGGAGTGGAACGGAGCAAAGCCCGTTGCGAACATCGGTCGTGACTTGTTGCTAGCTGTACACGTCGTTGCAACGCCTCGGCGCGTTTGCTAGCTACCTGTGTTTTTATTCAGTGGGAGCACCGGACCCCTCCGGCAAGCGAAGCGTATGTACAGCGCACTGATGCCCAAAGAGTGAAGACATCCTTCCTGCTGTGTGCACTCGCTGAACACGCCTCTCAACCTCGGTCAAAATTTGCAAATTGGTTTTTGGGGAAAGGAAATGGGGCAGTATCTGTCTCACACATCGGCGGACACCTGAACCGCGCCGTAAGGGAAGGGATAAAGGAGGGAGTGAAGAGAAGAAAGAAAGAAGGAGGTGCCGTAGTGGAGGGCTTCCGGCATAATTTCGACCACCCGGGGATCTTTAACGTGCACTGACATCGCACAGCACACGAGCGCCTTAGCGTTTTTCCTCCATAAAAACGCGGCCGCCGCGGTCGGGTTCGAACCCGGGTACTCCGGATCAGTAGCCGAGCGCGCTAACCACTGAGCTACCGCGGCGGGTTGCTTTCAGCGATAAGAGATGTTGAAATAGAAGCAGAGCAGACAGGCAGCGGTGCAGGAGACAGCGTTGTCTCCAATTCGCAAGCTTGTGTGTCTTGATTCTTCCTCTCTATCTCTGTATATCTATATGTCGCCGATGCTGATTCTCTGGAATTTAAATTACTCGTGAAGCGCACTAGAAAGCACGGGATTTTTTTTGCCTGTTCCAAAAACACTCGGAAAACGAGTGGGGGGGGGGGGGGGTAATGTTAGACTTAAGTGCCCAGAGCTTCTTAGATGAACTAAATTAATAGTAATTAGCCCGGTGATTTCCAGCGATGAATGCACGAAGGTGTCGGGGAACCTTTCACCACCAGTGAATATGCGCCGTTAGTAGCTTGCTAAAGCGGGGGCAGAAGTGTTATGGCTAGAGTTATACAGTGACAGTCGAAATCAAGAACAATGGGCTTGGGTAGGGCACGTAATGCGAAGGCAAGATAACCGATGGTCTTTAAGAGTTACGGAGTGGATTCCAAGAGACGGCAAGCGTAGCAGGGAACGGTAGAGAGCCGCGTGAACGGATGATATTATAAACTTTTCTGCAATAAGGTGGCCTCGTATGGAAAGGGTGTGTTGGAGTCATTATCCTGCAGTGTACGTGTTGAGGCTGCTGTTGCTGATCATGATGACTCAAGTCACAGGTGTCTCAACATGGGCAAGAGCCGATTCATATGTTCGAATTGATTCAGCACACACGGCTCCTTCGTGTATTACCTAATCGAGGAAAGAATGTTCAAGGATCTTAATGAGCAGAGCTGTCACAGGCATTTAAGATACACTGCTGTGACCGATTGCAGCTACTGTCTGCGTTAGGGTGCCTCAATGCCAGCGCCGCCGCTGCACGGGTGGAGACAACTTAAGCGACACCGCCATATTGAATCCCAACTGGCCTCTCCCATGTACCGCGAAATGCTCGACTGGTAGCCCAGTGTAGCTCTCGCTGCAAGAGGCCGTTCAAGTTAAAGCACTTTGAAACGCATGGGAGCATGAACGGCGCCGTTAAGGACGCTAGCGCCGCTGATCCCGTGTGATTCATTATGGCGGCGCCGCTGAAGTTGTCTCCACCCCGGCGCTGGCATTGAGGCACCCTAGTGTGCGTTACTTTTGCGCGCCATAATAACGTAGTGACGATGACGTGTACTACATGCGAGGGATGGTGTAAGCCCTCTTCGAAAATAATAGCAGGATATAGGTGCCTAACTCTGGGACGCAGGCGGGCTGGCGTGTACCCACTTGACGATCTACGTCGGAAGATTAGACGTCTGTGTATACGCAAGAGTTACCGAGCCGCATATAAGCGTGACGCCAGTGCACACAGATTTATTAGTCATACTACAGGCACAGCCACTTGACTTTCTCGAGTCGCAGCGTGCCCGCCTTACCTGCATGTGGCGTCCCGTCAGGAGGCCAGACATATGTTTGGAATGTATCTCCTTGCAACAGCCTCGACTAACAACCACGGCATGCGAGCACAGTTTTCAGCCGGGCTGTAATAAAAACGGTACTACAGAAGAATGGCCTTTAAAGCAGTGCACAAATGTCGTGTAAGCGGAAGTAGTGATTCGTGCACGAGGTATACGCAGCCTTCTTGTAAGCTTGCCTCCACATTAATGCTGGCCTTCTCAACTAACTCAGATACGTTGAAACTAAGCATTCCTTGCTTAAGAATGAAACTAAGATAGTGTCATGGCCACCCGTGCAATTATGTACATGCACCTCTTGAGAATCTATGTGAGACATGTGTACATTTGAGGTCTAGACGCCCTAGAAATGCCTTTTGGTATACACAGAGGTGAACGCGAAGCCCCATCACAGGCTTCATTTCGTCACCCATTTCGTTACGTGTATACAAAGCTATATAAGTGCAGGCACGCGTATAATGGCTGAAAGGTACAGTCATGAGCAACATGGGGGGGGGGCAACCTTTTTCACAAAACTACGAATTTCTTAGTTATTTCTTCACTAAATTTGAGAATGGCCTTTGGATATTATACGCCGAGGGGGACACTAGTTAGAAAACAGAAAAAGAAACTGTGCTTGTCACAAATATTTTTGGAGTAATCAATAAATGAATACCCAAACCTTGTTCCCTCTCACATCGCTCACGACTGTACACAATGATTTCCATTACGACGCCGACCGATGTGTTTACTGCCTTTATCTTCCGACAGCGCAGCTGAGCATATGAAGCGCCCATTCCTGTTGAGCCACAATTAGTCGCATTACGAAACCTATTTTCAGTGCAAGGACGGCACGACAGGCGAATACCAGGGTTCGCGTTTTCTTCCTGAGCACGCAAACAACAAGCGTTGATTATATAAACAGACGCTCGCTGTCAAGATATCCCACACTGCAACCGCGTCAACGCACAACAAAAACGTTAGCGTGTTAACGTGCAAAGGCGCACCCGTGCTGCCGCGCTGTCATTTTCGAAGCGTTGACGGCGCACTGGTGTGATGCGTGTCTCTTATAATAAGGAACGTCGCTTAATAGCGAGCGCTAGCTGTCTTCCTCGTTTGACCTCCGCTGCCAGTTCGCATCAGGTCAAGCTCTTTTGCAAACCAAGGACAGCAGAGACAGGAAGGTCGAGCGCGAAATACATCCGCCCATAGAAAAGCATGGGCGGGGTTACTGCCGGAGACGAGCAAGCACACCGTATGCATGCGGCCTTCACGAAGAAGAGCGACTCTAGTCGTTGTAATTGAAGTCTTGGCGACCTCCCAGAAAGTCGTCCGAAACCATGAAAGCCAAGACAGGTAATGAAGACCGTGCGTATGTACATTATGCATGTGTGCTATGAAGCTACGATTGCGACGTACACACTGCGTGCCTGTCTGAGGTTCGACGACAACTATTATCCCTGTCATCCTAATCATCCAGGTCACGTCCACAATAGGACAATGCTTCTCTCTCCAGTATAGTCTCGGGTATGTCCTGTCTTGCACCAGCCAGTCACGACGCCACGTTATCTCTGCAACTTTCCTAACCTCATCCTCCCCATTTGACACTCTGCCGCCCCTGGCTATATATACGTATACCCACCGCCTGGAATGCGCTCTGTTACCAGGCGGGTTATTGGTTATCTTATCTCCGCACTACATGTCGTGCTCATGAGTTCATTTCTCCGTCTGAATTCCGCAGTGATATATCCAACTCGAGTGATGTTCGTTAATCTGACGTCAAGGAGCTAGACAATGTGGGGCAGCGAACAAGAACGCGGCTAGGACCGGCTTCGCACATCCACAAAGCCGATCGCAGAAGAATTCCTGAGTGGAGTTAGTATCTCTGTGGATATCTTATCTGTTTAACAGTATCTGTGACGCAATACATCGCGTGGTCACGTCGCTGCAATGCTGAGAGAAACAATCTAAACTACAGTTTTAGTGGAGGAATACGCTAATCAATGACTAGGCATGCTAAATTAAATCGATAAAAGGCGACCAATTTTTTTTCTAACCGTTTCCATCATTCCCGTCATCGTCTTTATCATAATCAATTTAATCACCGTTTGTTCCCTTTCACAGAGGGTGGGCCGGGAGACTATGACATAATTCTAGTTATCAAAATTGAAGTACTAGTTAACAGGAAAGGATAAAAATTTCTGGGCGCACTTCAGTTCAGTAGCCTTATAGGAGCGTATGCCATCAAGATCGATGTGGTCGATGTGCAGCGTGCCCGGCTCAAGACCCAAGAGGCTGCGGTTCTAGTCCTGGATCGGCCATTTTTCGTTTCTTTCTTCAGAGGCACCACGTAATGGTGGTGGGATGACGTCACGACCCTGTAGATTGATGAGAAATTGTGTAGCGACGTTATCGCTGTTGTACATACTGTGTGGCCTTTGTTGGATGTTTGAATTACTCGCGCGAGGTCATGTGGCTGTGACGTCACGACCCTGCCGACCGATGGGAATTTTGTGGCACCACCGGCTGTTTCGTCGGACGGGGCCTCTAACGCTATCGCGCTAAAAATTGGCACCGGCCTAATTTTGTGAGGATAGGATTAATTACTATAAATCCACGCGGTTGCTTCCCTTTTTACATTCGTGTTAAGATTGCGACAGGATAGGTTACATGGCTTCGTCGAAATAACGAACAGCCGCGCTATAGCAGCGACAAAAGCGATAGCGAACGCTAACCGCAGAAAAATGCAGCGCGCGTCTGCACCTGTCGGTGGCACAATTTTTTCAGAGTTTTTATCGACGACGCAGCAGCTGGCGCGTATATGCGTCGATCGGCACATTCGGTTAGCGCAACTGTCAGCGCGCGGTCTGGTGTCAGAAGGCGTAAAAATAAAGAATGAAGAAACGAAAGTGCCTCGCTCCACAAATTGCACACGTGAAACGAGTATCTCCTTTTGTGATGTTAGGAGCATTACATGCATGGACGGCCGCATATATTTTTTTTATCTCTCTCTCAACAATGGCTTTGCCACATCCGTGCCGGCGTCGACAGAGAGCACACTTATGCGCAAGAATTTTCACATCTCTGTGAGACATTGCGCGCTAAATTTCAGGGAATAAACACGTATGCAGCGCAGGCGCATAATCTATGAATTATGATTTCACTCTGTGTCGTTTTCTGGGATCACGTTGAGTGATTCATTTGTCGAGCATTTTTTTTCTGTCGCTTCAAGATTGACTTATTTCTTTTTGTCTTTGTGTTTTTTGTTTCAGTTTTTTTTTTTAACGGCAGCAGCTGTTTGAGAGACACTTTGCGCACTTGCGGGGATGCGATTTGAGTGCAGCTCAGATCGCTGAGTGCCTATTAGTCACACCTCACACATGACGTAATTCAAGTTAGCGGTCAGTTCAGTGAAAATGCGCCATTTGTGGTGTGATCTTAACGAGATGAGCCTGGGTCACGTGGCCGATGAGGAAAGGGGGCGCAGCTCTTGCTTGTTGTCGACCCGTTCGATTCTATTTCTTTTGCTGTCGTTTGACTCTTCAGATGTTTCTGAAGAAAACGAGCGAATTCATGCGACTCCCCTGGCTACAGTGGTAAGCTGAGCATGCCTTAGCACTCAACTGAAATTTGAACGTTGAATCAAGAGTCGAGATGTGCTACTTTTCGGGTATCGAACTTTGGTTTTATGCCAAGCCGTTCGAGAAAACTTCAAGCAGAAGTTTGCCTTTTCTGTTCGCTGATAACATCAACATGTCGTTCAGATCGCGTGTCCACTGATGGTATCCAGCCTTGTACTTTCGCTGGTACGCTAGAGAACGTACTATAGCGGTCAATTAGACTTGCAACGCGCCCGAAGTGACCCAACTGACGTTTTCGCCTTATATCAGTGTCGCTTCGCACAGACCACCCAGCTTGCACAAGCATTCAATGTGCTTTTTTTTTTCCTTGCATAGACCTCTAAATGCATAAATCTCCAGCACAGCTGAGCTGACACTGCTCCCATGAACTGAGCGCCTACCGTATCTTGTTCGTTTCAGCTCGTACTGAACGCGATAGCACACGATTCATTAACTGCTGCCAGCTGTGTATCGCCAAAAACTTAAAGCAAACTTGTATGGCGATGTCCTGAAAATTTAATCTACGACTTTTTTGCCCCTCCGTGTAGTGAATGTCGGGTGTGCTTTTAAATGAGACCGGAGGCTCTTCGATATCCGCCTCTTCATGACGTCATTGCCGCCTACAGAACAGCATGACAGTGAGCGCGATACACATCGGAAGTGGCGCGCCTTTCGCGCATCAACGACGGCCCATTGCAAGGATAAGCGATTTATTTATAGGACTCGCAAACGAAGTCCCCGCTGAACGTTCAACTGAGTGAACGAAGGAAGAAAAAGCTATGGGGCTGACCGCTAGTCGCAATCTGAACAGGCGCTCTTTCTCGCGACGTGCCTGCCAAGGCTACGTTCTTGATCGTTATACTTTTTCTTGAGCACGCTCGTTAAGTCGCTAGCTAGGCACTCTCGCTAATTGGTTTTCCCGTAGCGGCACTTTGTCGCTTCCATTCATCCCCATATCCTTTCCGGCCACATCCCGCGGGATTCACGTTATATGTTCGTCGAGAGGAGATGCTCTCGCGCATGGCGTGCGCTTAAGTACTCGATATGTAATAGCTTTTTCTTTTTCGGCGTAGGCGGCCCAGGCTTACGATCGTACATGTCCGCTGCCGAGGCTGATATGGCCCTGTCCTACACTCTAAACAGAAAGGAGTTAAAAGGGAGTAAACTATACTCCCTTTTACAAAAGCGAGTACGCTAGAGGACAGCTTACACCCTTTTTACTCCAATATAGGCGTACTCGTGTTTCGAGTGTACAAAACAAACGTGTTGTAACACCTAAAATAGTGTCTCAGCGCGGAGATTGCAAAGCCGCCTAGATGATGATACCCCAGCTGTCCAATATGTTGTTCTGTAAAGCAGTGAACAGCGCTCCTTATAAAAATGGTCTATAGACTGTCTATAGACTTCTGATAGACTGTATTGCCTACCTATAGATATTTCATTTTGTCTATTCATAGTCTGTAGACTGTTTACAGAAAAAGTCAACTAAAACTGTATGGCCGTAAATCTATGAATCTGTCTATAGACTTTATAGACAAAAGTCTACGGACAGTCTTTTGACTGTCTAAATAAATTTTTGTGACGGAGTGCAGACAGTGATATTACCTCGCTGGAGCTGTGATACTTTTTTTTCTTTCCTTTAATCCAGCGGAGTTTAGCGCTTTTAGCAGCGTGTCTCCGAGGCTTGTATTTGTGAATGACGTCCGTCAGACAGGCCATTTATCCTGCTGCATGACGGCTTGGTTTTGACAGACGGAAATGGCGATTCGCGTGAATAATGACAGGCACCGCAAAACAGCTTCGCGCGCTCGAGATAAGGCTGTACTTATTATATGTAGAGGATATAAACAGGGTCAATACAAGTGTTGGGGAATGACGGCGGAGTCCCCGCAAAACACTCTCTGCGTGAAAACTGTGTCCAGGTCCGCTAGCTTTGAATTGATGCTGACCGAGATTTCGCGCAGTTTGAATGTTACTGAGCTTTGAAAGTCATGAACCAACTATGTATACCGAGTAGATTTACAAGGTTTTCCCTTCCCGTCTTTGGTGCGAGCGTTGGAGGAACTTTTCATTTTCCCTCTCTGCGTCATTTCAGCCTGTAGAATGTCGTAGGTAGGGAGGCACACGCCGCAGTTAAAACAACCATACTCTGAAAATGTGGCGGGAGGGCGCTAATGAGCACATACACTGTGCAATAAATTGAGCAGTGCACAATCTCTCAACAAAATAGTGCGTAATAAACAACGTCCAAAGAAACGCAGTGTAACCCGCCCTGCGCATGGTAAACTACAGAATGATTTACCGTAGAGCGCGAAATTTTGACTTTTAAAAATTTTTTGCGATATTTACGCAGCAAGGAATACATATAACGAATAACTGATGGTCGATAGCTGGTGCCCAAACCAAAACAGGCCATGCAGCTATAGCTTGCTTTCATTTCGCATTTCGTTCTCTTTTTCCGTCCACAAGAAAGCGTCACCAAACGAGAAGTCCATCACGCGCACTGTCGCTTCCTGAATTGTGCCAGCGCTGTTGCGTAAGCAAGGAAGCGCAAAACCCATTGCCAGCCGGCAGCTCGCCACCTTCCCCCTTTCTTTCGCCTCACGTGGGATGCCGCACTGACGATCTCCACAAAAACAAACGAGAGGCAACGCAAACGCACCGGGAAGCTAAAGAGAGTTACCGCATACGCTCCTACTGGCCGCGGCAGCTCTGCGCCAAGTTTCGCGCGGTTTCGGTTTTCCCTCCCACCCGCCCCTTTCCCCAAGTCGGCATGGAGCATGCACGATCACCGCACCTGGAATGACCAGCACCACGGGCCTGGCGTCATCGGTAGCAACGAGGCTGCTGCACTGGTCGCCGAAGCAGATCACCTGTGTCGGCACCTTGTTCACCGACACGAAGTGCATGGGAACGTCCCGCTCTTGCTGTTGCTGCGCGGCGGAATCGTCGCTGTTGCTGTCGGGCTGCGGAGGCGTGGCGCCGCCCTTCTCCATCGGGACTGTGCGTCGAACTCACGACGAGGTGCCCTCCTCAGCTGCCGCCGCCTCGCAACCGAAAACGAAGAGGCGTCGAGGAGCAGCTACTACAGAAGCGGCGCCAGGCAGCGCGGCGAGAACGCTCACCTCTCGCAAAGCACATGCGGAGGAAGGGAGAGACAGAGCGCGCGCGCGTCCAGCGGCGGCAGCTGGTCTGGGGCCCCGCGGCTCCACTGACGGCTCGCTCGCTGCGCCGTGTTGCTCAATGGCGACTGTGCGGACGCGCGAAGCGCGGGCGACCCCAGGGAGCGGCGCGGCAGCGTGCCCGAACCACGTGACGCGCCCGGCGGGAAGTTCGCGGCGGCGCGTGCCGAGCGCGCTGATTGTGCGTCGGCAGGGGGTGGAGCTATTTTGGCCCTCCACCACGGTCGTCGCGTGTGTGAGGGGACAGTCTATAGGATGGACTGTTGAGAGAGTTATTGTTATTATTACGGTTTCCCGGAGTACGCGGGGGGCGCTCGGCGTTGTTCGGCAATCAAGCGCGCGGGGGTCAACGCGCGGCGCGGCTTATGACCGCCGACCTCGGGCGTTTGTCTGCGCTTTCTGAGGGCCACTCGAGTGAGCGCTCTCCGTTTCGAACAACGGCGCCGACTTTCCTAGTGGACAAAACTACACAAGTGTGAAAAGGAGAGCTTTCTTTGCGAGGAGTGAACTTGAAGTAAGAGAGTAAGGACTCACGCGTTTTATAACGTAACACTTAAAGCATCCCAGAATTATTGCCAGCCTTCGGACGGAGGAAGCGACAACCATAACTTTATCGCACCCCTGAAGCAAACCGGTTTCTTGTCCCAGGTTAACCTCCCCGCCTTTCCTTCTCCTCCTTCCTTCCTACGCCACCGCCCACTCCGAAGCAAAACATGAGCACATGGCGACAAAAGGCGCATTCTTGAAGCGCCACTCCCACCTTCGCTGACCATTGATAGCACGTACACCCTGGGTCATATTTACCACAGCTGGCAAATTCTCTAGAGCTCCACGGTCCACGTGGGTCATGTGGTTGACGCCTGTCATATTTAGCGCAGCTGCAATTTTCTCGTGAGCTCCCCGGCCCACGTATATAGCCGTGTGGTTTACGCCCACCAGTATCATGTTACATGCTTGAGGCGCGCTCTCCAGGCCCACATGGGGCTTGTGATGCAGGCCTACCAGAGTCTTAATTACCATCGAAGGGACATGCCGAAAGCCCTTACTCCCAACTCCACATGGTCCTTGTGGTCCAGACCCATCATTTTCATATTTACCACAGGAGGTACATTTTGAGAGCGTCCACCGTAGCCCAAGTAGGCCTTGTGGTTCAGAATCACGAGTATCATTTTAAGACAGTTGGTGCATTCTTGCAAGCGCTATCCCCGACGAAAGTGGGCCTTGTGGTCCAAGCACATCATTATCATATATTAACCGCAGATGGTACATTTTGACAGCGTTCGCCCGAGGCTCACGTGGGCCATGTTGTCCAGTCCTACCACAATCTTCGTTTCTGACGATAGCACATGCTGGAAGCACCCATCACCCCCCCCCCCCCCCCCCCTCATGTGCCTTGTGGTCCAAGCCTGCCAGGGCCTTACGTCTAGGACCACCCGCCGCGGTGGATCAGTGGTAAGGGCGCTCGGCGACTGAGCCGGGGTACCCGGTGTTGGGGACGAGGGGTCCTTGAGTGAGCTGACTCTTTCAGCGCCGCAGGTCCCTCCTCCGAATGACGTTGTCGGACTTGGTTATGAAGGAAACTGTACAGGGGGTTTATTTTACATTATTTACAAGAATTTGGAACCCATTGGAGGGTGATGGGGGAAGGTCGGAGGATCTGAGAAGATCTGAGGATGATCGAGGATTCCTCTCTCACGGCACTCGTCGTCCGGTTTTTAAAAAGGGTCCGGTCCCTAGGATTCCCCAGGTTCGAGGCCGTCTTCGCCAGGTTGGGCGTGGCCTAACTTGCGTTGTCGTACACACACACACACACACACACACACACACACACACACACACACACACACACACACACACACACACACACACACACACACACACCACTTCACATAGGGACACGCCCCCGTCACATGCCTCGCCGGAGAAAGAGGGTGCCGCTGGACAATCGCCCCCACCAGAGAGAGCGTTGTCTTCGCGTCCGAACGACAGTTCTCACGCTCAAGCCGGACCCGTCTTCCGGGAAGTCCGAATGGGCGAGGCGCCGGCGAGCAGGCACAGTTGAAGGGGTGAGTCACCCCTGCTCGGTTCTGGCGGTAGCTAACTGCCTCCGTGCCGCACGGTCGACCTTCCGGGAACAATGTTGTTTTCAAACGGCAGTGGAATCCTCCGTCTCGAATCCAATAAACCACGCGAGGACCGGCCGTGGGAACCAAGATGCCTATCGCCGTGCAGGGACCCCGGCTGCAGGTGTCCTGGCCGAATACGCAGCTGAATCAGACCACCGGCTGTCGCCAGAAACCTTACAGCTCCTCCGCGGCCCGAAAAATCTCGAATGTCCAGCGTTGACGACCGCTGGGCAGGAAGAGATGAGATGGCGTTCGTGTTGGTCCCCTGGATTGCAATATCATCGCCCCCAAGGCAGAACCCAAAGCACCACCAACAAAGGAAAGCGCAGGTGGGACGTTCCAAACAGCAAAGCACTGCCCCACCCGCAAGCGCTCGGACTTCGCCAAAGAATCACCAGGCTTCTTCCATTGACAACAAAACACTTTTAAAAAATTGTGTTCAAATTTGGGTTAATGTTGTGCCGACTGAGCGCGAAACATCTCCTTTTGAAACCGCCACAGCCGGATTACTCGGAACAAAGTAAAAAAAAAAACACTCACACAGGAGGAGATTCCTCTTAGTTCTCCCGCTTACATCAGTCTGCTCAAGCCATCAGCATTTCTGTGCAGTTTCCCCTTCTTATAACGCACCGAGAAATTGTACTGTTGGAGAGCCAGACTCCATCTGAGCAAGCGACCATTTTTGGGGGACATCTGTCGCAGCCACGTTAAAGGACAATGGTCAGTCTCAAATACAAACTTTGCTCCGTACAGGTAACACGACAACTTCTGCGCTGCCCAAACTAAACACGCGCACTCTTTTTCGGAAGCGCTGTACGCTTCCTCTCTACTGGTCAGTTTGCGGCTGATGTACAGAACTGGGTGTTCTTCATGGTCGTAGCCAACTTGGCTTAAGACAGCACCCAGCCCTCTATCACTGGCATCACACTGGACTATGAACTCTTTCCCATAGTCAGGGGTCCTGAGCAAGGGTCGGGACACGAGTGCTTCCTTCAGGCTTTTGAAGGCGTTTTCTTTTTGGTTATCCCAACTTACGTTAGTAGGTGCTCCCTTTCGCAAGGCGTCAGTTAAGGGACTAGCCCGCTGTGAGTAGTTAGGAATATATCGCTGGTAGTACCCAACTAATCCCAAAAATGAGCGAATGGCCGTTTTCGTCCGTGGTTGCGGAAATGCTGCGATCGGGGCAATCTTTAACTCGGATGGGCTCCTAGTAGTTCCCTGGCCTACAACGTGGCCCAAGTACGTCACCTGTGCGCAACCAAATCTACACTTTTCTGCCTTCAGTGTCAGTCCAGCCTGTCGTAAACTGGAAAACACGGTCTTTAGGTGTTCTAGATGCTCTTGCCAGGTTTCCGAAAAAATTGCCACATCGTCTAAATAAGGGAGTGCAAAGCACTGCATGTCCTTCAGTACGATGTCCATGAGTTTCGAGAAGCTGTAGGGGGCATTCTTCAACCCAAAACTAAGCATTAAGGGTCGAAAGGTGCCCGCTGGGGAGATGAAAGCGGCATACCTGCTCGCGCTTTCTGAGAGGGGAACTTGCCAATATCCCCGTACGAGATCGAGGGTGGAAATGAATTTCGCGCCGCTCACCCTTTCTATCCTTTCCTCTATGTTGGGAATCGGGTATAGCTGATCCCTGGTAATTGCATTAAGCTTTCTATAATCCACGCAGGGACGAGGATCTTTCCCTGGGGCTTCAAC